>VDFB02315237.1:0-103370 GCA_007258455.2 Sequoia sempervirens | reverse complement strand
AGAAAAGAAGAGAGAGAAAAAGAACGGAAGTTGAAAAAAATAAAAATAAATAGAAAAGAAGCTATGAAAATAAAAGAAAATAACGGAGTAAGTAAAGAAGAGCAAGGCGTATGGGAAGAAAAAGAAAAAGACGAGAAAATTAAAAGAAACCAAAGAGAAGTCAGAAAAGAAAGCAAACGAAGGGAGAATAGATTAAATAATAAATTAAATAAGTCGGCCATCAGAAGAAATATTAAATTAAGAAAAGTACGGAAGATTAAAATAGCCGCCTGGAGCATTAAAACCGTACGGCCAAAAGGGAAATTAACGGAGGAAAGTAAAAGGCGAGAGATTAAAAATTGGCAAAACCGGAAGAGGAAGCAAGGCGTACGGCCAAGGGTGAAGGAAAGTAAGGAAAAAAATAAAATAAATATAAAACCCCACTCGTACGGCTAATTAAAAAAGCCACAAGTCGGAGACAAGAGCATAGAGAAGAAGAAGGGAGGACGAGCTTGCACGAGTTTATCAGTTGCCGAGGCGTACAGAGAACAGAGGAGGAAGACGTACGGCAACAGAGAACAGAGGAGGAAGACGTACGGCATCAGAGAACAGAGAAGGAAGCCGTACGGCATCAAAGATTTTACACTCAGCACAATTCGCCAGGAAAGGAAATCGTACGGCGTCTAAAAGATTTCAAGGACGTACGGGGTTCTATTTTTCAGACAGCACGCCAAGGGTTGAAGCCTGTGGAGGACGTACGGCATTCATCACTCGTACGACACTCAGAACCTGGCATCGTACGGCATCCAAGGGACCTTCAAACCGTACGGTATTGTCACATTTTCCAGTATTCATTTTATTTCCCAGTAGAAATCGTACGGCCTTTTGAGAAGTTGCCAGTAGAAATCGTACGGCCTTTGCAAATTGAGAAGTCAGTAGAATCCGTACGGCCTCTGCAAGTGAAGAATTTCGCCAAGGTTAAAACCGTACGACCTTTGCAACTGGAAAATTTGGTGAAGTCCCAAACCGTACGGCTATTCCAGATTGAAATTGGTGCCAGGGGTCAAATCGTACGGCAGCTCAGTGAAGTCCTAGCCGTACGGCATCAGTTGCTTCAGGGAAATCCGTACGGCATCAGTTGCCTCAGGAAAATCCGTGACGCCTCAAGACTACAAAGAGTAACCAGACGGCGATCAATTGCCTCAGAAAACTTAGACGCCTTCAAAGACTACAGAAAATCCATACGCATCAATTGCCTTCAGAAAATCCAGACGGGCCAAAGATTGTCCTACCGCATTTACATTATTGCCCCTCAGATTTCGCACGGCCCTCAAAGACTGCTAGAGAATCCGCAGACAAGACGTAAAGAGATTTCAGGAACTTGCACGGAATTCACAGTACTTCCAGATTGTATGGATTTCAGAGTGTCTGCAAACCGTACGACCTCAGGGTTCCACAGTCGTACGGCCATTCATCCAAATCGTACGGCCTTGGCAGAACACTTGTATCGTACGAATTTCATACATTTGCCAACTAGTACGGAATTTGGTAGTACGGATTTTTATCTTGGCCAGGGAACACTCAACAATGCTTCACATCGTACGGCGTATTGAGAATTCATTGGTCGTAGACATCTCCAAGATCAGGCCGTACGGCAGTTTTTGATCCCCTCACATGTTTTGACTAAACAGAGGAAGAAGCCGTATCGAGTTTAGCGCAAAAGCAAGAAGTCGTAATTCCATTCATTGATCGAGAGAAAGCAAAGAAAACAATGCAAAACCTGCATTTGTTGGCTCCTACGCCTCACCTCGATACCGCCTCAGTATTCCCCGTAGAAGGGCCGATTGATCTCGCTGATGGGCACTTCAGACTTCGGCAGCAAGGGGTGCTGCCCCTTGACCCCGCTGGGGGCGTTGCCCCCAAACCCCCATCAGATTTATTGGAGTTGCCACTTTGCAGTACAACCAGCCATTATAGTACGGTTACAAGAGCAGTTGGCAGCCGAGCAAACAAGAGTGGTAGCTCTCGAGGAGAAGTTGGCAGAGAGGGATAGAGTATTGGGTCAGTTGATAGAGAATGATACTCAGGTGGTCGATGCGCAACAACTTTCAGCACTAAGGGAGAATCAATTACAAGAAAAGGACGAGTCCACTGCCACCATACAGAGCATCCAGAATGACTTGGCTGAACAATCTCGGTTTGCCAGTGAGAGGGGAGCCCGATTGGAGATCTTGGAGCCTCGGGTGGCAGCCTTGGAGGAGGAGGCACAGTAGAAAGAGGCAGCATGGCAGCAGAGAATGAGAGCATTGGAGGACCAATTGGCTGCAAAAGAGGTAGAATTGGCGGCCAAGAAGGCCGAAGCAGAGCAGGCAAAGAGCCAACTGATGGAGGCAGCCCGGATGGTGAAGGCGGCGAGGGAGAGGGAGATCCTGGCAGATCGGCAGCTTCGCACACGCACGGAGGAGCTGAGGCGTCTGAGAGCAGAGCATTCTTCCACCACTCCGACGTCATCTGTGCATCCAGGGACGCACTCCCTCCCCCCTACTTCTCAGTAATCTTATCTTGTTGTATGTATGTCGTCTGGAAGACGACTTCCTTTTTGGGGGGGATGATGTTAGTCGTATATCTTTACTTGTAGTCGGCCGTGGTCATAGTCGGCCGTGGTTGTAGTCGGCCGTGGTCGTAGTCGGCCAATTGTCAAATAAAACAATAGTTAGTAAAGAATAATAATGTCATGTAATGTCATGTACTGTCGGGAAATATGTTTAGATTAATGTTAATGTAATGTTGTTATGAAACGTCATGTCGGTTGGTTGTCTAACCACCGTCGAGCGTTATATGTAGTCGGTTGGGATAGTCGGGAGATAGTCATGAGTTATGAGGAATGAATGAGTTTTGTTGCCGATGGTTATACTGTACGCATTGTGATACTCTTTGTACATGATATTCCTGAGAATGAATAAAGTTTCTGGCATTTTACTATGATATCTTTCAGTTTACTGTTTTATCCTATGTTCTGGTTATTACAAGTTTGCCAGTAGTACGTAGAGTTTGAATCCCATTCCGTAGGCAAACAAGGGGTACAAAATTCAACGAAAACAGCTGCATTATAAATGAAACAAAGAAATAAAGGAAATCCAACAAGGTAAGATGAGAAGAAGGGGAAAGATAGTTGTTCTTTATGGCTACAAGGTCAGACAATTTTATGAAATACATTGACGAGACAGGTTTGTTCCCCATTACTATGGTAGCATTTCATTTACACAGAAAAATAAAAGTTTATATGGCATTTAATTACTTGGGTTTATAACGGTAAAAAACTAGAAAACTTGGCAAACTAAAATATGATAAAATATTTGTAATGATAGAAAAAAAATATATGCTTTCATTATTTCATCCCAAATATAGTTCCTAGAGATAAAATAAACATAATACATAAAATTTCATTTTGTTCAGTTTGTCTAATCCCAAAATTTTGTAATTATTGTCTTAATCTTGGACCCTCAATGAATCTCAATTAATTGTTCTCATGATCATCTATTGTCTTCTCAAAGATGGCTAAATCCTCATCATCAAGAATTAGCTCATCATCTCTTCGAAACCACTCAAACTTATCTTGTACGTTTAAAACCAACACTTGTCTGAAAAGCCTTAACTTTCACATACTAAGAGGGAAGGTAATCCTCCTAAAAGATGGCATGGCATCTTGACATTAAAAGAAAACTGATTGCTTCCAACCGAGATGTATGCTATAAACCCTTGCAGCTATCCTAGACCATCCAAGAATCATCTAAAAGAGGCCCTTTTGAAGAGAGAGGAGCAATAGAAAGGAAGTTGAATTCATCTTGCAGCCATCCCCAAAAGCTTCTAGCTGTTGGACATTTTCAAGAGAAATGATCAACTATTTCTTCTTTACCACATATAGTGCAAAATGCATCTATAAATTCAGTCTTTCTCAACCTTGCTTTGATAGCTAAACTTTGATGTAATAGTAGCCATCCAAATAATTTGATAGTGTCATTGCTATCTCACTTCAAGGTCTTGGACCTTCCATTGTTTGTTCAATTGGAGGGCAATGGAATTGCAGTGGCAAACTTGATTGTATAAATCCTTTGATTTATAGTTGAAAAAGATTTTTTCTTATGTTCCACTTCCAGTCCATCCAAGGGCCTACACTCTATAAATGTATTTTGAAAAGATGATGCTTAGGAATCATATTGCATAGTTCTTGAAAATTGGATTTGTCAACTAGAGTCAAAACTTGAGCTTTGTTTAATTCCTACCAAGATTTCCATTGCTATCTCATTGTTCCAAAGGTCCCCTCAATAGAACAAGCCCTTCATTGCTAATCTTTTTCCTACAAAGAAAGGTTGAAGCCAAAGTTGTCCAAGTCACGAGTTTAAGGTCGAAATAGGATGTGCAACTAAATCCCAAGCATCTCGTGGGACCTCAACCAATGGAAAAAACTTGAGAGTATCTACCAAGAAGCCCATATTCTCTTAAGTAGTGTTGATTCGGCAATCATAAAAGCATTAGCATTAGCAATTATGTCACATATTTGGAAGGCTCCTTTGATTTTATGGATATGCTGTGCATTAAGAATTCTATGGCAGAGAAGGATCTGCCAAGGTGTGTCACCTTCCACTACCCATACTATCTTCTTCCCTACAAGATATATTCCTTGCACTCTTATGTTTGGAATCCCCAACCTCCCTTGATCCCTTGGAAGAGTGCAAAACTCTAAAGCAACAAGGGGGATCCCTCTCCTCCCTCCTTGTTTGCACCATAAGAAACTTCTAAGAACCCTCTCAAGTGGTTTAAATGTCCCTTGGGCTGGGAACTGTTGTGACCTTTTTCACACATCGCCCCATTGCTAATGGGGACCCCCCTAATTTTGGCTTTGCTTTTGGTTTGTTTTGTCGTTGTCTCTCTTTTCTGCTGTCTGTTTTTTTGGGGATGTGCCCTCCTTTAAGCTTGAACGTAAATTTTGGCCAAATCTGTAGAATTAGGGTTTACACTTTCTCTGGTCACTCTGAAGTCAAATGAAGTGAATAAATTGAAATCTGAGACTAACGTTGCTATCAGTGTGCTCCCAGTGGACTCTCAGCTAAATTTCATCAGATTCTGGCTACTTACTATTTTTAGTAAGTGTGCAATTCAAGGTGTTTCTTTCAACATTTTTGAGGTTTCAACAGTCACAGTGCATTCAGAACACTTCAAGCTGCTTGCGTGCAAAATTTGAGCTGAAACAGACAACTTACTATTTTTTAGCAATTCAGCTTCCAGAGCAAATTTCAGGGGTTATATGAAGAATTTTTCAACGCATGTCTGAAGATTCCTTCTGGGTTTTCAGAGAACTTCGCGATGGTATAACATGCAAAGTGAGATAACAACTTTCAGAGTTCAGCCTTCAAAGGCTATTTTTAGGGTTTGCATGTCAAAGTTTTCTTTGCATGTCAGGTGATTCCTTGTGGGTTTTTCGAGAGCTTCGCAGTGATGTGACATGCAAACGGAGATGATCACTCATTGAGGAACTTACTTTTTTTAGCAGATGCATCTCGACAGTCGCCTCCCAGCACTTCAAAATCACGAGCTGATCGCAATGCAACAAAAACGAGAACAAACAGAGATCATTTGATATGCATGCAGAACAAATTAGGGTTTCCAGCTTCGGGACCCAAAAAGAGGGTTAAAAAGTCAGAATTTTCGAAAACCGGTGTATACCACCGCGATCAACATCTTTCAAGCTATCCGCTGATAAAATTTGAAGACAAACAGAGCACTTACTATTTATAGTAAGTCATTTCAGAAACTGGCTAAAAATAGAAAGTCAGTAGCAGGCGCCGATGTCAGCAGGCAAGTCACGTGGTGAGGAGCACGTCATTCGAATTTCAAGTCAATCAGAGTTGTGGAGGTATCAGAAACAAGCAGTTACTATAAATAGCAAACCACCTTCAGAAATGGGCTAAAAATAGCAGGCCAACTCAGAATAGCAGTGTCAACAGGTTAACGGAGTCATGAAGATCCAGTGTTCAAAATTTCAAAGCAATCTGAGCTTCTGAGATATGAAAATTAAAGGACTTACTATTTATAGTAAGGCATGAAGAAGCTGGCGAAGACAAAGAAAAATGGCTAAGTCTGAGACTTCATCCTGCACCACCTTCCAAGTGCGCCCATCTTCAGCTAGAGTCAGGAAAATTCCTAAGTGTTGATTTCATCCTCCTGCCTTGTCTAAATGCACCCTCAACGATGAAGAGACATAAAATTTTCTAAGTAAAAAGTTTCATCCATCACCTATGGCAAAATGCGCCCTCATGCAAGGTCTCATGTTTGAAAAGTTTCTAAGTCTGGAAGCTCATCCTCCTCACCCATTAAAATGTGCCCAACTTGCTTGATCAAGGTGTTTGAAAATATTTCTAAGTTTGAGTTTCATCTTGCAGGACCTAGGAAATGCGCCCATCTTCAGCTGGAAGTCAAAAATGTTTAAGTCTTGAGTTTCATCCTGCAGCTACCCCAAAATGCACCCTAATGATAGGAGATTGATGGAAAATAAACTAAGGCATGAAAACTTCGTCCTCAGCATGCCAAATGCGCCCTCAAGGTGGTGGAAGCAAAAAGATTCTAAGTGTTGAGGAGTTAATCCTCCTCCTATGCCAAAATGCGCCCATGCAACAAGCAAGTCAAAGAGTCAAAGAAGTTCATCCCCTAGCCTAGGCAAAATGCGCCCATTTTTACCAAGGAGTTGGTAAAGTTTCTAAGTGTTGAGAGTTTCATCCCTCTACACAAGCAAAATGCGCCCATGTTCACAAGGGAAGTCAATGGTCAAAGCTAGGCGTTGGAGATGTTAAATCCTTCATCAAGTGTAAATGCGCCCAAATGAGGGCATGTAAAGACAAAAGAGAAGAAGTCAAAGGTGTTCAAGGTGGCGTTGAAGACTTTCATCCTCTTGGACATGCAAAATGCGCCCAACTTAGCATGGAAAAGACAAATTTAAAAATCCTCTTGAACATATGAAATGTGCCAAGCTTAGAAAAAGGTCCAAGGGCTCAAGGCGTGGAAAGTTTTATCCTCCTACATCTGCTAGATGCACCAAGTAAAGAGTGAGTATGGAGGTGAAAAGTGTTGAACAAGGTAAAATCGTCTTGCCTGTGTGATATGCACCCAAGTTGATATGAATAGAGAATAAATGTTGCTAGGCGTTGGAAATACTAAGCCTATAGGGTGATGGGATAATAAAAATGCTAGGCATTGAATTTAAAAAAAAAATATATCCTTCATGGTATATAATATGCGCCCAAGGAATTTAAAAGGAAATTTCTCTAAGGAATGGATAAAATTTCCTCACCACTGGCAAAATGATTGAAGTTGATTTAAAAATTTTCTAAGGCACAAAAAATTTCTTCCTTAGGAAAATTACGCCTAGACTTGGAGTGATGAAATTTCCTAAGAATTGAATAAAGTTGCCAATGGAGGGGTCGAAGGATGCCAGCTTCACAAGGTTGATAAGAAATTTCAAATCAGAGCAACAAAGCACTCATAGGAGTGAAAAACTGAATAAATTGACAAAAAAATATTTTTTCTAAGGTTCAAAATTCGAGAAAAAATTAAATGAACCCGTTCGTTGTATATCCATGAATTCAACAAGTTCTGAAAGAAATTTTCTTCTGGGTATTGAAGATCTTCGACAAGGAACGGATTTCAAAGTCTTCCACAGTTCGCCAAAGCCTTCAGGATAGAGATTTTTGATTAGCACTTGAATTATGAATTTTCCCAAGGAAAATTTAAAATTTTCTGAGGCAAATTGAATAAAATGTGTTTTCGAGAGATAAAAATTTTCCAGATGATGAATTTGAAGTTGCTTGCCTAGATGATTTTGATTGAATTCTTCATAGGATGAATTTTCGAGAGCGTTAGAGGTAAATTAAATTAAAGTTGAATGACAGGGTTCCAGCTGGTGAGTGAAAATTATCAGAGTGAATTTAAAATAAATATTTTCATGCTAAATACTCCAATCAAAGTTGAAATTCTAGAAGGTCAAGGTTCCAGGCGTCAGGCGACAAGTGTTAAAATTGGCAAAGGAGGGAAATTCGAATTCTTGAAGAGAAGTAGTGGAAATTTAATGAGTTTACTAAACTTGGCCTCTTTCTAGAATTTGATTTTGCTATAAGAGCTGAAAGTTCATCCATCCTTTTCACAGCTGAAGAAGTTCGATTTTTGCTCTGAGTTTGAAGTTGCAGTGAGTGACTGAGTTGAATGTTGAAGAGGATTGTTGAAGCTGAAGGTTGTTGAAGAGGTACGACTTGAAGTGAGTGGCTGAGTTGTTGAGGATAAATTTCTGAAGTTGAAGAGAGTTGCTGAGGATAAATTTTTGAAGTTGAAGAGAGTTGCTGAAGATAAATTTCTGAAGTTGAAGAGTGCTGAGGAGAAGTAAAATCTGAAGTAGAGGTGCTGAGATTGATCTTCTTTTTGAAGTGTTGAAAGTAGTATTGCTGCAAGTTGTTGAAGCTCAGGGCTTTAATCTCGATGTTGTATTTCTCGAAGTTTGGAGTTGAAGTTTTAATGCTGAAGTCTTTTATTTTCAAAGCCAACTCCACTCGCCTGCCATCTCTCGAAATTTCTTATTTTAAAAAAGTTAGAATTATAATGCTTGATATTTTATTTTGCAGATGGCTGAAGCTCGAAAGGAGGATGCTACCAGTACAAGCAAGGCTGCAGCCAGAGTTGGAAATGCTGAAGCTGGCAAATAGAATGCTTCCAGGAGAAGAATTTATGGGCAGGGATGAACGTCAAGGCCGAAGCACGAGGACTTGAAGTGATGAAGCAAGTGCTCCGAGATTACATTCCAACCTTGAAGGAGAGAAAAGTTGCAAAAAGTGGCTAAGTGTTGAGACTTTGTATAACTCAAGTGACAAAGAAGAAGTTGAAGAACAATGTCAAGAAGAAGATCAAGAACAGTGTGAACGCATCTACAAACGGGAATCTTCTAGAAGATGGTGGACATTAATTACTCATTTATTTCCCCACTCTTCTTTGTGGCGGTTTTTAGGGTGAATCTTGTTTAGGGCTGAGGTGGCACAATCTGGGCCATCCAGCTAATTGTAATCTGAGCCGTCTGTTGGACTTGGCCAACTATAAAAGGGGGAGTCTCCCTCATTTGTACTCATTAGATCAGAGTTAGGATAGCAGAGAAGGAGTAGAGAGAAATTGATAGAGTAGAGAGTAGAATAGTTTAGATTGAAAAGGAAGGAAAGTCTTCCCTTTGAATACTTTGTAAGAAGTTGTCGTGAATGCTTTCATAATAAAAGAGTTATTCATTGATGGTGATTTCTTCTTTGTTATGAGTAGTTGTCGAGGCTTCTTTGTCCTTCCAATTCACGTAGCAACTTGGAATAGCTTAAAGTAAAGTAGATTTCATTTCATGCTAGTACTTAGTGATTGTGGAACGTGGTCTTCAATTTGAGCAAACTTCGTCTATCCATACCACTAGTGTGTTCATTGATGGTGAATGCGCCTTGTGTGGTCAACTGGAATATCGTGTACTTAACTTCAATCATAGTTTGTATGCTTATATGCGTCGTTGTGATGGTATTTTCATGCTAAGTTGTGATCTGAACACCTTGAGCTACTCCTCTGAAGATTGCACCGGTTCTGCGCAAGCTGTCTGAAGCGAGGCAAAGCAGGGCTCGGTTGAAGTTTGTAAGAATTGATCGCCATGTCTCACGCCTTAGAGTAGAACATAAACTTTTTAGGCCCTACACTCTTTTAAATTCAGTTCATTTCTGGTTAGGATTAGGAAACTTGTGCTCACTTGCCAAATCATTTGAATTACACGAAAGCCTTTAGTCCGCTGTCTGCTGTCAACTGTCAAACAATTGTGTAAGTCCCCTTGAAATACCAGCAAAATCACATCAAGCCAACTGAGACTATTCGCACTGAAGGAACCTTGGAGTTAAATGTATGACCTATCTCGCAATCTTAGCATGCAGGAAACTTTGTTCAAGAGAGGATAGAGTAGCCTTTGGTGACTTTATTCTGTGTTGGTGTAGTCGCAAAAACCATGTCAACAGGAACAAGCGTGAAGAGTAGAACATGTTCCTTGCTAATAGAATTTTGTCAACAATGGTTGGCTTCCTACCAAGAGGAAGACCGAGTTTGCTCCATATTAGCAGTCTCTTTTCAAAATTTTGTAGTTTCCACTGCCATTGATCAGCTATAGTGAGATGACTACCAAATGAAATACCCAAATAATGAACAATTTCGTTTCGTTTTATGAACTTCCATTCTTGGTTCATCCAGGGTAGAGGGCCATCTTGCCAAATGAACAAAACTTATATTTTGTCTTCATTTACAACTGCACTAGTAGCCTCAACAAAAGCCTCTAAACAACGCATTGTATATTCATGTTTTATATGCACTTGAATTAATCTATGCTAGGTAGAGTTTTATATTTATGAAACTTGTTTTATTCTAATTTCAAAAACAAGTTTTGCATTTAAAAAAAAAAAAAATTAACTAGGGTTTGCAATAATTTTTATTTTTATTATTCAATTTCAATGCCAAGATTTGCAACGTGTGTCAAATGGCATCATGAAGTGTTGGAAACCAAGATGTTGGTTGGAAGCATGGCATAGTAGGGATAACCTCAAGGTTGGTCATTTAAAATTATTGTGGATTGAAAATGAGTGGAGGCATTAATCACCTCAAATACCACCTTGCATGGATTGTTGGCCATGATATCAAATTGTGTCTAAACATTGAGCAAGAGTTTGTGTAGGAGGTGGATGTGGATGAAGATGAGGATATCCACAATGTTAGTGACAATTATGAATCCCAAGGTAAAATTATATACAAAGATTGTGGGCTCCTCTCATGGTCCTGTTGATGTGTTTTTCGTGATTGCACCAACGCAGAATAAAGTTGCCAACGGCTTCCCTATTCTCTCTTGATCAAAGTATTCCGCACGCTAAGATTGCCAGAAAGTTCGTGCGTTCAACTCCAAGGTTCTTTCAGTGCGAATAGGCTCAGTTTGGCTCGATGTGTATTTGCTGGTATTTCAAGGGGACTTACGGAATTGTTTGGCAGCGGAGAAAGGAATTCAAATGCTCGAAAGATTTGTTTATGAAGCGCGGGTTTCCTATTCTAACCAGAAAGTACTGAATTGAAATGGGGTAAGGTTTAGAGAATCTAAATCTATTCTAAGGCGTGAGATATGGAGCTCAACTTTCAGCAAACTTCTAACCGGACTTCGCTTTGCCTCGCATCGGACAGCTTCCACGGAGTCGGTGCAATCTTCAAGGGAGATGACTAAAGATGTTCAAACCACCACTTGACATGAAGATACCATCACAACGACGCATACCATCATTCAAACTGTGATTGAAGTTAAGTACGTGATATTCCAGTTGACCACACAAGGCGCATTCACCATCAGCAAATACACTAGTGGTATGGATAGACGAAGTTGCTTAGATCAAACACCATATTCCACAGTTAACATCTACTTGCATGGAATGAAAATTACACTACTCCGAACTATTTTATGCTACCATTTGAATCGGAAGGACGAAGAAACCTTGCTAGCTATTCATGACAAGACGAATTCCATCATCAATGAAAAGATCTATTATCATGAAGAGTGTTACACAACAATTTCTTACAAAGTTTTCAAAGGGAAAACTTTCCCTCTTCTTCAAACTACACTATCAACCTATACTAAGCTACTCTAAGCTATCACCTAGTTGTCTCTCTACTCCGACTTCTACTCTAATTCTACTGTCTAATTAATTACAAATGAGGGGGACTCCCCCTTTATATAGCTAGCCAAGTCCCAAAAGACGGCTAGGGTTACAATCGGCTGGATGGCCTAGATTGTGCCACCTCAGCCCTAAACAAGATTTGCCCTAAAAACCGCCACAAAGGAGAGTGGGGTAATAAATGCGCCATAATGTCCATTATTCCTTCTAGAAGATTCCATTTGTAGACACGTTCACACTATTCCTGATCTTCTTTCTTGGCGTTGTTCTTTGACTTCTTCCACTTGAGGGTCTTCATCTTTGTCACTTGAGTTATACTTAGCCAATTTCTTGCAACTTTTTCTTCCTTCATGTGAAACTTATAACTTTATCTTCCTCTGAAGGTTGTAATATCGTCGTGCTTCGCCTCTTCAAGTCATCGTGCTCTGGCCTCAACATTTCTCCTGCAAAACAAGCAAGGAGAAGAGAATTAGAACATTTCATAATATAATCTTAACTTACTTACCTGATTTTCACGCTCTAACATCCAAGCGTCAACTTTTGCTTCGCGCTCAGATTCTTCATGCCTTAGCCAAATTTTCAACACATCTTCCTCAAGGGCGCATCATCTTTGAGAAATTCATTTCAACTGCATCTTCAAGAAATTCATTTCACTTGCTGGAGCCCTGACAACCTTGATTTTATTCATCTCTGGCTCAAGAAAACTATCCTCCCGAAGAGCTTGGGCAAATTCACCTAGGCAATTCCTTTCAAATCCATCGTCTGGAGAATTTCACCTTGAAAACACATTTTCTTCACATTTGCCTTAGAAAATTTTCAAGTTTCCCTTAGGAAAACTCATCAATTTAGTGCCCATCAAAAATCTTCACTAAAAAAGTGTTGGCAAAGCACGGAAGACTTTAAAATCCATTCCTTATCGATAATCTTCAATACCCAGAAGAAAATTTTCTCCAGAACGCGTCGAATTCATGGGTACCCAACGAATGGGTTCATTTAATTTTCTTGGATTTTGAACCTTAGAAAATATTTCCCTGTGAAATTTAAATCCGTTCTTCGATCTTCTCTGAGAATTTTGCTCTGACTTGGAAAATTTTTATCAATCTTGTGGAGCTGGCATTCACTGACTTTACCTCAGGCGACTCATCTATGCTTCAAGAAAAATTCCATCACCTCTCCAGACTTAAGCATTTTTCTAAGGGAGAAAATATTTTGTGCCTTAGAAATTTTTGAATCACTTCGAAAATTTTGCCTTAGAAAATTTTATATCCAACTCGACCAATTTTGCCTGTGAAAATATCAACTTCACTTAGAAAATTTTTTCTCATAGAGGTGCCCGGCACATTTTATTTTCTAGCCACCACTTCGTATTTCACTTCACACTTGAAAAATATTTTTGGAGCTCCAATGCCTTAGCAATATTTTCTTTCTCTTCACTTAACATCTTAGGCGCATTTTACACTTGCTAGAAGACTTCACTTTCAACGCCTAGCAATTTCTTTCACCTCACAATATTTTCTAGCACATTTCACCTTGAGCGCATACCACTTAGAGAAATTTGAAACCACATCTAGCATATTATCCTCCCTTGAAAGGCACTTAAATTTCCACGCCATGCCTAGCAATATCTTCTATTAAGTTCCCAACGCCTAGCATTAACTTTGTATTCACCACGCCATGAAGTATTTTTTCACTTTATTTACCTTCTTTCACTCCATTCACTTACCTTTTACCACATAAACTTGGGCGCATTTGGAGGGGTGAGGAAGACAAAACTCTTTGACTTTGTTGACTTTATTCATTTTGGGCGCATTTCAGCCTAGATGGAGGACGAATTTCTTACTTGGAAAATTCTCATGCATGTTATGCTTGAAGTGGGCGCATTTTACTATGTGTGAAGGATGAGCATCTTTGACCCTTTTGACTCCTTAGCTGCATGGGCGCATTTTGGAGGTTATGAAGCACATGCAACGCCACCTTGCCTTCCTTATTTTGTCTTTACTTGCCATGCTTTGGGCGCATTTCTTATGTGGAGGAGGATGAAAACATTCAACGCCTTCAACAAGTGACTCTTCAGCTTCCTAGATTTTGTCTTCACATGCCTCTATTTGGGCGCATTTTGCACCTCCTGCAGGATGAAAACATTGACTTCTTTTGACCATTTCTATCTTAGGCGCATTTCTTGCCTTGAGGAGGATGAAACTTCATGCCTTAGTTAATTTTTGAATGCTCAGTCTTGAGAGGAGGGCGCATTTTGGCCTTGCTGGTGGATGAGATTCATTGACCACTTTGACTTTTTCTCTCCTTGGGCGCATTTTGCCAGTGGAGGTGGATATTCGTTTGCCTTAGAAACTTTTTCAACCTTCCTGAGCTCTCTTCAAGTTGGGCGCATTTTGCCGCTGCTGCAGGATGAATTTCATACTTAGAATTTTTTTTCACTTTACTTCACTAGCTTGGGCGCATTTTGCCATGGCAGGAGGATTTGACAGTGACTTAGAATATTTTCATCAACTTATTTCTCCTTGAGGGCGCATTTCACAGGGGGTGGAGGATATTCTTATTTTAACGCCATAGCAATATTCACCTTGGGCGCATTTTGGGGCGAGAGGAGGATAAAGCCTCTTGACTTGTTGACTTTCTTGGTTTTGGGCGCATTTTACATGTCTAGGAGGATGAAAATCTGCAACGCCACCTCCTTTGGAATATTCCCTCTTTGTTTTTGTCTTTACTTGCCCTTATTTGGGCGCATTTCATGCATGAAGGAGGATAAACTTTAAACGCCACCCTCCCTTGGAATTTGTATGGGCGCATTCAAAGGAGAGAGAAGAATGAAACCTCAACATGACTCTTGAGCTTCCTCGTTTTTGTCTTCATATGCATGTATTTGGGCGCATTTTGCCCCTTGAGGAGGATGAAAGTTGTTGACTACTTTGACTACTCACAACTTGGGCGCATTTTGAAGGTGGTGGCAGATTTCTACACTTAGAAAAATTCTCAACTTTTTCCCTGAGCTCCCTTGGGCGCATTTAGACATGCCTTCAGGATGAAAAGAGTTGACTTTCATTGACCATCTTCTCCCTTGGGCGCATTTTGCCCTGTGTGAAGGATGAACGCCATACTTAGAATTTTTTTATGCCTCCTCACTAGCTGGGCGCATTTCCTTATGCCTGCTGGATGAAGTTCCAGACTTAGACAAATTTTCATCATCTTTCGCCAGCTTCTCATACCCTGCTATTTATAGTAAACCTTCTCATTTTTGCACTTCTGAAGCTTGGATCAACTTGAAATTTTGAACGTAGCATCCTCATAGCTCTATTGTCCTGTCGACACTGCCATTTTTAGCTGACCTGCTATTTTTAGCATGTTTCTGAAGGTGGCTTACTATAAATAGTAAGCTCAGGTTTCTGATAGCTCTCAAGCTCCGATCGAGTTGAAATTTGAATGAGGCGCTCCTCACCACGTGACCTTACTGCTGACAACGACGCATGCACTGGATTTACTATTTTTAGCCAGTTTCCAAATTGTCTTACTATAAATAGTAAGTGCTCCGTTTGACTTGAAATTTCACCAGCAGATAGCCTGAAGAATGCTGATCGCGGTGGTTTACACCGGTTTTTGAAGATTCTGAGTTTTTACTCCTATTTTTAGGCTCCGAAGTTGGAAACCCTAATTTTCTTTGCATGCATACCAAATGAACTCGGTTTGCCTTCGTTTTTGTGGCACTGCGATCAGCTCGTGATTCTGAACTGCTAGGAAGCGGCTGCCGGGACATACCTGCTAAAAATAGCAAGTTCCTTATTGAGTGAGTATCTTCATTTGCATGTCACACCATCGCGAAGCTCTCGAAAAACCCATCAGAAATCATCCGACATGCAAAGGAAACCCTGACATGCAAACCCTAAAAATAGCCTCGGAAGACTAAATTTTGAAAGTGTTCGTCTCATTTTGCATGTTATATCATCGCGAAGGTCTTGAAAAACCCAGAAGGAATATCCAGACATGCAAAAGAAAAACTCTGCATCTGGACCCTGAAATTCGTGCCGGAAGCCAGACTGCTAAAAATAGTAAGTTGTCCGATTTTGCTCAAATTTTGCATGTGAGTAGCCTGATGTGCTCTGAATGCAGTGTGACTGTCAGAATCTTGAAAATGCTGAAGAACTGCATGTAATTGTGCACTTACTAAAAATAGTAAGTACCTCAGAATCTGATGAAACTTGGTTGGAAGTCTGCTGGGAGCATGCTAACCACAATGTTAGTCTCAGTTTTCAATTTATTCACTTCATTTGACCTAAAATTGGCAAGAAGGACGGAAACCGTAATTTCAGACTTGGCCAAATTTTCAATTCACTATCAAAGGTGGGCACATCCCGAAAAGATAGACAGCAGAAAGAGAGACAACAACAAAACAAACCAAAATCAAGCCAAAAGACGGAAACGAAGCAAAAATTAGGGGGTCCCCATTTGCAATGGGGCGATGTGTGAAAAACGTCACAACAGGTCCATGAACTTTCAACACACCCACTACATTGAGCTCCATCTAAACCAATCAAATTTATTTTTTTGTTCCAAGTAACATGCCAAGTTTTTAGCCTTAGCCTGAATGTACATGTTGGAAAAAGGAGAAGAATTATGAAGCAAGCACAATTTGTATTAATTTTTGGTTCTACAATAACTTTCCATTCAACATGGTGAGAAGCCAATATTAGGAGAATTTGGTCACGACCTTGATTGTTGTAGGGAAAGGGTTCAAGGAAGCTATCTCACATGACTAATATGTGTAATGCCACTTTTCTCCAATAGTTATTTAAGTAATAGCAGGTGATTTAATATAATAAATGATAGAATTAAGATAATTTGACTAATGTAATGTTTTCAAATAAATGTGAATAATCAATGTAAACTATAAACATGTGATAATTTAATAATTAACATAATAAATGGAATAACACATCCACAGATTAATCATGTTAACATCAAAATCATATAGACAATATTTCAATATTGTAGAAACAATGGTTCTCAATACTTATATGAATAATAGCACTTGGAATAACCACTCTCACCCTAGGAAGATGTCAGTGGTATTGGCTCTTGCTATGGAACAATCTAGGAGGAACAAAGTGTACTACGCCGCTCTACACTAGTGCTAGTTCCCAAAGAACAATGCTCAACAAAAATTGCAAATACCCAAGCTTTGGCCAGGATAGTCTTGAGTATACTTTGTACCCTGAGTTGGACACATTCTGAAATATCCCCCTTAGTTTCTTTCAAATTTTCTCACATAAGCTTTCACCCATTGGCATTAGCCCAATGTAATAATCAACAAATTGAAAGCAACCTTTCACTTTTTGATCACCCACATCCTAGAATTGGCAAGGTGAGAGCATACAGTGGAAGGGGATCTTAATATAATTTCTATGTTGGAAGTACAAGTAAACTATTGGCGGCAAGCCATCCGATAGAGAAAGGAAATACTTGGCGGCATAGCCAACCACTTCCACTTTTTCAGCGGGCTACAAAAAAGTAAAGTAAAGCAATGAACTTGGTGGCATAGCCAATGAAATATTCCCTTTTAATTTTTTTCCCAAAATTAGATACACAACTAGCAACTAGTCACTAATTAGCATTAGCTCCAAATGCAAATCAGCATGGAAAGTAACTCTAACCAAGAATGTTCACCAAGATCCCAATGTGGGCGAGGTGATAGCATATGGTCAGAGGATCATTAGGAATAATCTGAACTGGAATTACAATTCATCTACTGATGCAGGCATCCACAAGCAGTGGGGATTCTCCACTTATTCAGTGGGTGAAATTATTACAATTATTAAAGGCGGCAAGCCAGCCATTTAAATCCTCACTTCCACTTATTTTCGTGGGGAGAATATAGTCCTCACAACCACTTATTAGCGTGGGGGGAAACAACATGAATAAAGATGATTATTTAAAAACTCAACCACTCAATTGTGGGAGTATAAACAAATATAAATTGTAGCAACTAAACTATCAGCTGTTAGTACTACTAACAAACTTTACAATTAATGAACTAAGTTGCAAATTAGAATGATATGCTTCCAAAAACACTCAAGGGTTAGAGTAACACTTCCTCTAACTTTTATAATGCCAAAATGATATAGAAAGAAACTCATAACAGCATTATAACAATTTCTAACTAATCTGATCAGAAACATGAAATACAGAAAATCAGATCAGCAAGATGAGAATTCACCATAATGGACGTATCTTCTTCAAATCAACTCAGAAAGCTCTCAAAGCACAACCAATCAACAGCTAAGAGCTAGGCGACCAACCTCCATTGAGAAAACAAGCCAAAAACAGAGAGAAACAATTGGCACGATTCCCAAGACAACCAAGAAGAAAGGTACGGCCTCCAGGAAGGGTTGACCTTCTCCCAAAAATTAGAAACTTCAGTAAAAAATCTGAAAACTTCCAGAAAAGGTCGCCCTTCACAGTGAAACAGCATGGACGAATACCCAAAATGAAATAAAATTCACTGGTGAAGCTATGATCAGAAATTCGCTTTAGCCATGACGAACCAGCGACTTAGGAAACAGGCTATACATCAGCAACTTGTTGAAAACATCAGAATTGAAGCTCAATCTGCACCTCTAAATGAAGTACAATCTCATATCTCCACCTAGGAAGCCATAGTTTCACGCCCGAAGGATGGATCGAATTTGCTAAGCTTCCCCTTAGCCAGGTTTTGGATTCAGTCCAACAACATAACTTTGCTTTCCAAAACATAACATAATCAGCTCCTCAAACATCAACAATAAATAAGCTTCAATTGGCAACTGAATCACTTCACATTCCAAGAAGTTGAATCATTTCAACTTCCAAGAGGGACGCCACCTTTTAACATTTTACTTTTTGAAATATTAAAATATCATTCAACTTCCCCTTTAGGCATCCATTTCCATATTGCAACAATAAAGCATTTATTAAATAATTAAATGCTCACTTGACCCCTTAATTGTCCCCTTCTTTAAAACAACTTGAAGCCATCAAGCCTAGGCGTGTGGTACAACTTTAAGACATGAAAATTGACTAAGTCTGAAACTCGGTCCAAGGAGATAACCAAATACAATGCCCAAGCTGCAATTGATTAATTGTTAAAAATAGCAAACTGACAAATGCCAAACTGAACCAAGTTGATGATGATGCTTCTGCCAAAAATGAACTTACTAAAAATAACAAATGCCAAAAATAGTAAGTTAACTTCAAAACCATTAGAAAGCCAAACTGACCAACCAAATTGAACTGCAACTGATTGAGCTGTTGCTAGAATAATACTGCCCAAAGATAGACTTACCAAAAATAGCAAACTGCTATAAATAGTAAGTTTGCAAAACCTCATCTATACGCCAACTGAGCAGTAATAAAAAATTACTAAAAATAGTAAGTGTGTCCAAATATCATTTGAGCACAAACCGGGCAGCCATCATGACTTACTAAAAATAGTAATTGCCCGGAAATGATGTTAGAATCAAATGCATGACACATCACCCTGAAGGTCTTTGAAAACCCAGAAAAACCCAGAAACTTTTTACATGCAAACCCTCGAAAAAACATTTGAAAGAGGAAACCCTAATTTTCTGCTTCAACTTAGCCTATGGATTTCCGGAAATAGGCTAAATCCAATTGAAGAGCGTATGGCTAAAATGGGGACATTATAACCAACCACTTCCACTTTTCAGTGGGTAACAAGAAAAGTAAAGCAACTCAACCACCTATTCAGCGGGAGTGAAGTACAATAAAACTGAGAAGTAGAAGGCTGATTGGTACCACCAAATCAACATTACAATGATTATTAGATACATGGAAAATATGTCATGAGCTACTCAAATGAGCATATTACAATATAAATCAGTCCTTGCTTCAATGAACCATAAGGCAACATAAAACAAGCAAATATTGGGAATATACAAGGTCTGATATGAAGGAGCAGCAGTCTGATTTTTTGAACAACGAACTATTGTGACCTTTTTTCACACATTGCCCCATTGCAAATGGGGACCCCCTAATTTTTGCTTCATCTCGGTCTTTTGGCTTTGCTTTTGGGTCATTTTGTCGTTGTCTCTCTTTTCTGCAGTCTATCTTTCTGGCGATGTGCCCGTTTGTGAGCTTAAACGTGAAATTTTGGCCAAGTCTGTAGAATTAGGGTTTGCACTTTTCTGGTCAATCTGAAGTTAAATAGAGTGAATAAATTGAAAATTGTGGCTAAGGTTGTTGTCAATGTGCTTGCAGCAAGCTCTCAACAAAATTTCATTAGATTCTGGCAACTTACTATTTTTAGTAATTGTGCAATTCAGGACGTTATCTCAACATTACTAAAGTTCTCTTAGTCATGCTGCATTCAAAACATGTCAACCTGCTCGCCTACAAATTTTGAGCCAGAACCAACAACTTGCTATTTTTAGCAGTTCAGCTCCCGAAGCAAATTTTAGAGTTTATATGTGAAGTTTTCCGATGCATGTTTGGAGATTCCTTCTAGGTTTTTTGAAACCTATGCGATGATATAACATGCAAAGTGAGGTGATGACTTTCAGAATTCAGCTGTCTTCCGAGGCTATTTTTAGGGTTTGTATGTTGAGGTTTTCAACGCATGTCAACATATTCCTGGTGGGTTTTTCGAGACCTTCGCAATGATGTAACATGCAAACCAGGATCAAAACTTTTTTAGGAGCTGTCTTCCGAGGCTATTTTTAGGGTTTGCATGTTAGAGTTTTCGGCGCATGTCGAGTGATTCTTTATGGATTTTTCAAGAGCTACGCAGTGATGTGACATGCAAACAGAGATCACTTTTTGAGCAACTTACTATTTTTAGCAGATCCACTCTGGCAGCCCCCTCCCAACACTTCAGAATCACAAACTGATTGGCAGGCAACATAAACGAGGTCAAACGGAGGTCATTTGATATGTATGCAAGACAAATTAGGGTTTCCAGCTTCAGGACCCAAAAAGAGGGGTAAAAAGTCAAAATTTCTGAAAACCAATGTATCCCACTGTGACCAGCATCTTTCAAGCTATCCATCGGTAAAATTTGAAGGCAATCGGAGTACTTACTATTTATAGTAAGGCGTTCCAGAAACAGCCTAAAAATAGTAAGTCGGCATCAAGCACCAGTGTGAACGGGAAAGTTTACCGATGAGGAGCACGACATTCAAATTTCAAGTCAAACGGAGTTGTGGAAGTTGTGAAAATGAGCAGTTACTATAAATAGCAAACCACCTCCAGAAGCATGCCAAAAATAACAGGTCAGCATGGGGTTGTAGTGTAAGCAAGTCAAGAAGATGAAGGAAACCCCTTGGCGCGAATTTCAAAACAAACGGAATTGCAGAGGCTTGAAAATCAAATACTTACTATTTTTAGCAGGTGCATGCAATCATCAGGCGTTAGTAGCTCAATCAAGTCCCGAGGTTTGAAATAAAGCAAAATTAGGTCTTCTGGAGCCGGAAATCAGTTCAAAGTACGAAATATGGAGAACTTTCTAAAAATAGAAAGCTAGGGTAGGCCAGGGCTAGCATGAATAAATTACTAGAAATCGGGTGTAATGTCCCCATTTTGCAAGCATCAGAGTTTGGTGGATTTAGCCCATTCTTGACCCTTGTAGGCTAATATGTCTGGATAGAGGGTCCCGTGTGGCAGTTACCCGATGATTAGAGACATTACTCCTCAGCTGGATTCAGGTTTTAGCCTTTGCACAGGTTTTTTGATTCAGTTTGGCACACCTACTATTTATAGTAAGTTACTATTTTGGTAGTTAGGGTTTCCAATATTAGCAGGGCAACTGAACAGAGCATATTTGCAGTATCGACTGTTGATTGGACCTTTGCAGTTGTTTCTAGACTCAGTGGTGTGTACTTACTATTGATAGTAAGTCAGCTATCAGGAGTTACTATCTTTGGCAGGGCGTCTGATCACTCAGAGTTTGGCAAAATTGACCTTGGTTTCAGTTGGCATGGCTAACAGATGCATATTTATGGAGATATTAATATTTAATGTGCCATTAATGATTTTAATTAAAAAGGTTTATAATATAAAGTTATAAAATGACTATATTAAAAGGGATTATAATATAAAGTTATAAATTAACTTTATATTCGAAAGGGGCCAATGACACATTAAAAGTGTATTTAATGTTATTAAATGATTATGTGCACATAAACCAAGGTAATGAGATGGTATTAAATGCAAGATGAAGATTATAATATTTAAATGATTTTTTAAAAGCCAAAATGGGTCGATTTTCTCAAGGAAGCTATATAAGCTTTCAAAGGGCAAAAATAATTGATTATGATATGATTATTCGATTGAGCATTTGTTTTGATGAGAATTTCTCTGAGAAGGAGAAGCCTAGGGTTTCTGTCTCTCAAGCCATTAAAGAATGATAAACTCTTTAGTGTTGCAGCCATTTGAGGTGGTGAAATATCCATTGAATTTGGCATTCGGGATAGCTTCATCCAGAAGTTCTATTTGTGCTTAAAGGTGAAGATTTTATTTAGGGTTTGAAGATTATTGAAGGTCTATCAAGTGCAGACCCGAAGATTCATCATTGGCAGCCATTAACGATCAGTTTTCAAGCTTTGTGTTGGCTGCTACAATGACGCGTGAACAATACCCGCTCTACAGTAAAAATGCTACAGTGATTCGCTACAGTGATGTGCTTGGTTGGTGTTGCTTCATCGACATTTTGAGAGGGTTTCTATTGCTGTGATCATTTCCAGAATTTGCCAGTATGCTGATATGAAGTTTGCTGAGAGACATTTTCCATATTGCTGGTTACACTTCCAGAATTTGTTGTGATACAGTTTCAGACCTGCAATGATAGATATTGATTTCTAGGTACATTGGTATTGTTTTGTAAAAGAATATTAATTCTGATCTGAGTCTATATTGTATTTGAGAAAATTGTAATCAGATTACTTCATATTCTGAGGAGAAATAAGGTTGCATACTAGATACTTGTTTTATGGCATTGTTTTTGGGATTCCATTTTCGCATAGTAGGTGTTTGTTAAAATGTCTAGATGAAATATACTTGCTGTTACGGTCATATCAGTCACTGTAAGATTGCATTTAGAAGTTATTATTGCATTGCTGTCATTTCCAACATTTAGTTAATGTCTCACATCCATTTCAAGCATAATTGCATCAAACAAATCAGAAGTTCAAACAAGAAAACTCAGTCCTTAAAAGACAATTGATCGACAAAATTCCTAGGGCAAAAATTGAGAGATTTTGGGCCAGATTTAGCAAGGCTCATCACATCGGGTGAAAAATATGAAATTCACTCAGTCCGAAAAAATTTAAAGTCCAGCATCGAAATTCACCTTGAGAAGCTGAAGATAGATGAAAATTCTACCAAGTCTGGAAAATTGAAAGCTCACATGGTGAAATGCGCCTTAGCAAGAGGAAGTTGAAGTTGGAAAATTTGACTAAGGCAAATAAAATGAAAGCACAAGGGGTTATTTGCGCCCTAGGCTGGAGGAGTAAGTTTAAAAGTTTTCTAAGTGTTACAAATTTGAAGGAGGACCTTCCAAATGCGCCTTAGTTACCTAAATTCTTCTAAGTTTTCAAAAAATGGAAGCTTAGCCAGTCAAATGCGCCTTTGACTAGTGGGAGGTTGATGAAATATTCTTGAAGGAGACTCTCTCAAATGCGCCCACGAAGGAGACATCAAGATAGAAAAATATTCTAAGGCGTCAAGCTCAAAGCACAAGGTCTAAATTGTGCCCAAGACAAGAAGGAGGTGATTGTAAATGTTAAGTGTTTGAAAACTTGAAGTGCACCCCTCCATATGCGCCTTGAAGAGGAGACTTGAAAATTTCACTAAGGCATTTAAAACTTGAAGCTCACCATGTAAGATGCGCCTTGACTAAAAGGAGTTTGAAAAATATTCTAAGTATTAGAAATTTGAAGTACCACCCCCCCAAATGCGCCCTTGAAGTGAGAGGAAGATGGAAAAAGTTCTAAGTTTTCAAACTGAAAGCATGACCTCTTAAATGCACCTAGAAGAGGGAGAAGACTTGAAGAATATTCAAAGGCGTGTGCATGAAGACAAAACCTATATACATGCAAGGGAGGAAAAAGACAAGTGGCATTAAATTAGTCTCCCTTGACCCTTTGAATGCGCCATATGAAGACAAAAGAGATTCCAATGCCTTGGAAGTGGGTCAACTTTGGCATGTGTACGCCCAAAGAGGTTGGAAGGAGAATAAGCGCCCATGCAAGTTGATAAAATATTCTTTTTTCCTAAGTATTGATATTTAAGCATCACCTTCCTTAGGAAAATACACCTGAGTTTGAGGTGATAATAAAATGTGCTAAGACATGAATAAAATTGGCTGTGGATACGTCAAGAAGATGTCAGCTTCGCAAGGATAATTAAAAGTTTTCAAGTTAGAGCAAGGAAATGCGCCTAGAGCTGAAGGAATGGATTAAATTTGATGAAAAATACTTTTTCTAAGGTTTGAAATTAAAAAATTAAATGTACCCCTTTGTTTGGAGACACATAAATTCAACATGTTCTGAGGAGAATTTTCTTCTAGGTATTGAGGATCTTCGACAAGGAATGGATTTTAATGTCTTCTGCACTTCGCCAGGACTTTTAGGATGGAGAATTTGATCGACACTTGAAATAATGAATTTTCCTAAGGAAAATTTAAAATTTTTCTAAGGCAAGGTGAATAAAATATGTTTTCGAAAGTAAAATGCTCAGATGATGAATTTGAAGTGGATTGCCTAGATGATTTTTATTGAATTCTTCGTGAGATGGATTTTCCAGAATCAGAGGTGAATAAAATTAAAATGTTGGAGCTTCAGCGGGTGAATCAAATTTCTTTAAGAGTGAATTTGAAGTGAATGTTTTCAAAATAAATTTAAGTGCTAAGTACGCCAGTCAAGATGAATTTTTAGAAAGTCAAGATTCCAGCCGCCAAGTGTTGTACAAGTTTCAAAATTGCCAGAGGGAGGGAAATTCGATTTCATGCTGTGGAATAGTGGATATTTAATGAGTTATGCTAAATTTAGCCTCCTTCTAGAATTCGACTTGCCTATATAAGCTGAAAGTTTTGTTTTTTTCTCCACCAAATGAAGAAGTTCAAATTTGCTTGAAGTTGCAGTGCAAGCTAAAAGTTATTGAAGAAAATTCGACTTGAAGAAGGAGAAGAATCATTGTGTGCTGAAGCTCAAATCAATTTGCATTGTGGCTGCAATGTCTGAAGTTCGAGTTGCTAAGGATAAATTTCTGAAATTGCTCTGAAGTTTCTGAAGTTCAATTGAAGATAAATTTCTGAAGTTGCTGAAGATTGCTGAAGATAAATCTCTAAAGCTCTGAAGTTGAAGATTGTGCTGAAGATAAATTTCTGAAGTTGAAGAGAGTTGCTGAAGAATTTTTGAAGTTGAAGAGTGTTGAGGAGAAGTAAAATCTGAAGTGGAGGTGCTGAGATTGATTTTCTTTTCAAAGTAGTATTGCTGCAAGTTGCTGAAGCTCAAGGCTTTAATTTCGGTGTTGTATTTCTCGAAGTTTGGAGTTGAAGTTTTAATGCTGAAGTCTTTTATTTTCAAAGCCAACTCGACTTGCCAGCCATCTCAAGAAATTTCTTATTTTAAAAAGAGTTAGAATTATAATGTTTGATATTTTATTTTGCAGATGGCTGAAACCCGAAGGGAAGATGCTGCTGGTACAAGCAAGGCTGCCGCCAGAGCTGGAAATGCTGAAGCTGGAAAGGAGAATGCTTCCAGGCAGGCCATTATCAAGCAACTAAAGAAGTCATTTATTCCAGAATCAAAGTTCGTGTCGAGGCTGGGCAGTCTGACTGATACAAATCTTGGTTCTTTCAACCTCTAATCCTTCAGGAGAAGAATTTATGGGCAGGGATGAACGTCAAGGCCAAAAGTGCGATGACTTGGAGTAATGAAGCAAATAGTCCAAGATGATAAATCACGAAAGAAGAAAAGTTGCATGAAATGGCTAAGTGTTGGAATAACCTTCGGGAAGGTGGATGGTGAGGAAGAAATGTTCGAGTTCAATGCTGGAAAATCCTTCAGGCTCAGGCATTGAAGAGTTGAAGAGTGACAACTAAGAAGAAGATCATCCTCAAGCGCTTTGGAGTTGAAAAACAACAGGGGAAAATCATCCGGCAGAGGAAAGAAGTTACAGTCTTGAAATTTCAGATTGAGAGCATTGAAGTTTTGGTGATCAGATTGATCAAGTTTGCAATCAAGAGGAGGAACAAGAACAGTGCGAACGCGTCTCTGGATTGGAATCTTCTAGAAGGATGATGGACATTAATGGCTCATTTATTACCCCTCCTCTTGGTGGCGTTTTTAGGGTGAATCTTGTTTAGGGCTGGTGGCACAATCTGGGCCATCCATTGTATCTGAGCCGTCCGTTGGACTTGGCCAGCTATAAAGGGGCATCCCCCCTCATTTGTATCTGAGTAACAGTAGAGATTAGAATAGAGAGACAGCTAGGTGATAGCTTAGAGGTAGTTTAGTATAGATTGATAGTGTAGTTGAAGAAGGAAAGTTTTCCTTTGAAAACTTTTGCAAGAGATTGTTGTGTAAAACTTTCATAATAAAAGATCTTTTCATTGATGGTGAAATTCGTCTTTGTTATGGATGGCTAGCGAGGTTTCTTCATCCCTTCTACTTCAAGTAGCGTAGAGTAGCGTAATTTCATTTTTATGCAAGTAGATGTTAGTTGTGGAATGTGGTGTTTGATCTAAGCAAGCTTCGCTTATCCATACCACTAGCGGACTCACTGATGGTGTGTTCGCCTTGTGTGGTCAACTGGAAACGTTGTGGGCCTAACTTCAATCACAGTTTGAATGATGGTATGCGTCGTTGTGATGGTATCTTCATGTCAAGTAGTGGTTTGAACATCTTTAGACATCTCCCCTGAAGATTGCACCGACTCCGTGGAAGTTGTCCGAGGCGAGGCAAAGCGAAGTTTGGTTGAAGTTTGCTGAAGTTGAGCTCCATATCCCACACTTAGAGTAGAATTTAGACTCTCTAAACTCTGCAACCCCTTTAAATTCAGTACTTTCTGGTAAGAGTAGGAAACCTGTGCTTCATTGATAAATCTGTTGAGTTGTGAAAACCCCTTCCTCTGCTGTTGAACAATTCCGTAAGTCCCCTTGAAATACCAGCAAATCACATTGAGCCAACTGAGACTATTCGCATTGAAGGAACCTTGGAGTTGAACGCACGAACTCTCTCGCAATCTTAGCGTGCTGGATACTTTGATCAAGAGAGAATAGGGTAGCCGTTGGCGACTTTATTCTGCGTTGGTGCGGTCACGAAAAACACATCAACATGAACCTGATACATCAACCCACACACCGCCAAATGCTCATAACTCTCTAACCACACCTCCAAATCACTCAAATATGTTGCAAATGATGCCCAAGAGCTGGGTGTCCAAGTCCTAGCAAACAAATTCCACAAACTAGCTCAAAAATCTCAAGCACACATCCTAATGTACCTGCTACAAATGGTATGACCTCCTTAGCTGGTCGACCTCATGCCAAAAATCAGATTCTCATCTAAAAATCACCAAATCTAGAGCAAGGGGGGCACCCCAATGAGAGGAAAACCCAACAACAATACCCATAAAAATATCTCAACTTCTCATAATGATGCAAGTTAAAACGTAGGTCAGGTAGGTCTCTTTTGAACATTACCAAAAAACTCCAACTGCAAGAGTACACACCAAAATAATTACGAGAAAACATCAAAGCTACTCAAAACTGAAGCAAATAGGAAATCCATCAACATTGAAGCTCGATATGCAACCTCTGAATGAAGAAGCACCCAATATTCAGCTAGGAGTTATCTTCCAAACTCAAAACTGATGAAGAACTAGGAGGTGTACCAACTTCAAAGCAAGAGTCTGAAATGATTTCAGCAGCACTTCGTTATTGTAAAAATGAGATAACCAAATGAGAGGGGGAGAGGCTTATTTATAAGCTCCAAACTCCGAAATTTAAAACTCCTTTTCCCTCCAAAAAGGGACGCCCAAATGAGGAATACTATATTATTTATTAAAACACCATTATCTTGTCAACTATGGCATCCACTTTATCCTTATCATAAAAATCATTTAAATTTTCAAAGTCTCCAAAAAGGGCGTCCAACTCATGAGTTATCAAGCCTAGGCGTGGGGGCCAAAAAGCAACATTAGAAAATAATATAACTTAAGTTATCAAACTTTCCTTTTCTGAACTCTAAGAATGCTAGAGAAGCCACTACCAAAACTGAACTGCCTCATTGCCAGATGTAAAAGCCAAGTGTTGAACTGTTGCCAAACCACATTGCAAAAAATAACACTTACTAAAAATAGCATACTACTAAAAACAAGTGATTCCAAACACTGTTTGAGCACATTTTGGGTAGCCATCATAACTCACTAAAAATAGTAGGTCCAGAAATAGTCACTAATGAAAATGCATGTAACCACTCTCTGAAGCTCTCTGAAAACCCAAAAAGACCCAAAAAACATACTGGCAAACTCTTGCAACCATCCCCTGAAAACTCAAAAGGATACCTCCTAGAAAATAGGAAAGCCTAATTCTACCTTCGACTAGCCTATGGGACTCCGGAAATAGGCTAACAACCACTAAAAATCATAGGGCTAAAAAGGGGACATTACAGTCCTCCCTTCCCAAAGATTGCTTGTCCTCAAGCAATGCCACCACCAATGCAGAAATAATAGACCAATCCACATAAAAACAAGTATGATCCCAGGGTCCCACATCCATCTCGGAAAGGACCCACCATGCCAACACTGCACCACTCTAATCACATCTGTGAAACCATCGTGCCAAATTTGCACTATCCTCTCCTGTAACCCCAAGATGTTACCATCCACGAGACTCAATCTGAAGTGCCTGGGAGGCCTAAAATCTACACCATGCAACATCTCCTGCCCAAACATCTCTAAGAAGTCCATATCTGCAATGCCACTGCCTAACACTATCCTGGGAAATAGGAAGGAAAGTCTGCTCGACCCCTAAACCAAACTCGTCAACATATCTCCACATGGTGTCAAAAAGAGCCATGGCTGCAAATGTGACTTCCCCAAATCTCCCTAAAAGGAAAGCCATCCCTCACAAGAGTTCAACAAACATATCATCATAATACCACACACAACCATGAAAACTCTTGAAAACTCTGGCTGCTCCAACTCTGAGAGTCTCTAAATAGTGAAACCAAGCATGCGGTAGTTCGCTATCTTGAACCAGCACCGAGAGGAAACTACCAAGGCTTACATCCTAAACCCTCATAAGATGAACTCTCTGAGTTTAGAAGGTTTGAAGTAAGCAAAATTCACTGTTGTTCAAAGCTGGAATTAGCAAGGTATGTCATGTCCCCATCCTAGTCAGCACAGCTGGTGACGAGGTTAGCCTATCATTCGATCCTCGTAGGCTGACAGGAGTGTTCAGAGGATCATTTTTGGCAGTTGCTCAGTGTTGGTTAGCTCCAGAATTGCAGTGTGTCAGGTTGGGCCTTCGCAGAATCTTCCAGAGAGCTTTTTCAGAGAACTTTCTATTTTTAGAAAGTTAGGTCAGACGGAAGCTGCTATTTCGGGCAGGGCACCTGGTGCAGTTATTCAGCTCAGATTCGACCCAGTTCAGTAGTTGATTGATTTGACGGAGAAATAAGGGGTAATTAATGAGTTATTAAATATTTAATAATTTGACTTTATAATAAAGTCACTTTATTGAAATATTAAAATATTTAATTATTTGGCTTAGTTATAAAGTATTTAATTATACTTTATAATATATTATTTAAAGGTGACTTAATGAGTATTTATATTCATTAAAAAGGGGACGCCAATGATTAATTATTTCTCCCAAGTCAAAAGAGCAAATTAAATCATTAATTTAAATGATTTATTAAAAAGGAGAATAGGTCGAATTTTTCTTCAAGGCAATATATACTCTTCACAGACAAAATTGAACTATCATGTTATTATTCAATTTTGTCTTGATTTTTGTTCTGAGCATTGGAGTTTGCAAACCCTAGGGTTACTGGCAGACGATCGTTTCTGGGGAACGAAAACTCTTCAGGAATCAGGCAGACTGAGGCTGTGAAATATCAGTTGAAGCTGGCACTTGGTGATTTCATCCAGAAGTCACAGATTGAGCTTAACCAGTTATTTGTTCAGAGATTTACAGAGGATATCATCTTCTTTTTGGGGCGATTCCATTCACTACCACTCATCAGTGTTTTGGCACGAGTTTCAAGGAATCCGTACTATCATTATTACTGCTGCAGACTGGCCGTACCACTGTACCTGCAGGCCGTACTTATTCTTTTTAGAGATTCTCTTCTGGCTTTCAGTTTCCAGCTCCCAGCTTTAGGCGTTGGCTTTGTATTGAGCATTTATTGGAGATTCGACATTGAAATCAGAGTCTGGAGATTTATTCATTCCTGGCCGTACTCAGCATTTATTGCTGCAGCCGCCACTTACAGAAAACCAGGTTTTTCTCAATAAATTTAATATATTTTCATTGCATGTTCAGATTTCTATATTGTAAGTTCGGGAAAAGTTGAAATAAAAGAACTCCTATCTATTCTGAACAATTTCCATGCATTTCAAGTTTATTTGAATTTTTTATGAATTTTTTACCAATTCCTAGAGAAATCGCAATTTTCATATTGCCTGTGAAAACCCTCAAAAACACAAAAAAAATCGAAAATTTGCAAAACACAATACAAAAACAATCAGAGTTGAATCAGAGAACCACCAGGGTTCTGACAGTGGTATCAGAGCACAGATCTCCTGCCATCCTGTGCTTTTTCAGTGCTTTTTCAGTGCTTTTCAGTATTCAGAGTGCTTTTTGCTTGCCTTTTCATGAGCCGAGATCCTATTCAGTATATGAGAGGCGTAGGAACAGGCAAAAGACGAGGATTGGACAGGTCCACCTATAGACAGTGTCAGGGGTACTTGGGATTCACAGATCCAGTTCTAATAGTAGTGAAAACAGTGTTGCAACCCTAATGGCAGATCGTGAGATTCCTACAGAGGCACGTAGAGATCCAGGGAAGGCACATGCAGAGGGTGATATCACCGATGAGGAGTTTAGACGGAGACACGACAATATGATGGATATGATGTCTCAGCTGATGGGTACCATTAGACAGTGTACGCCCACACAGCCACACTACATTCAGATTGGACAGACGAGCGGGACTGCACCAGTGGATCAGCCATTGGCATCCGTACCTAGACAGCCGTCACCGATCTACCAGGAGCGTAGGCCAGGCCAGCCTACTTTCTTACCTAGAGAGACTCCACCTCAGACTCCAGGAGAGAGCATCAGGTACGACATCAGGAGTTTCAGCCTCGATGGCATGTCATTGGCGGACTTGACGAGATTTCATGGCGAGTACATGTCTTTAGCGCTGAGATCCGGCAGGCACTTACATTTCATGAGTTTATAGATGTCTATAAACCCAGAGGAGGAGGTAGATTTGATCGTAGACCCCCACAGCATCAGCAGCAGCAGCCACAGGTGAATAGAGACTTGCAGTATGCGGTGAGCAAGATTACGCTGCCATATTTTGATGGGTCAGAGAAGACATCAGCTAGGTCTTGGGTCCAGAAATTGGACAATTACTTGTCACTTAGGCCTATGCAGGAGGATGAGGCAATTAAATTTGCCACTTTACATTTGGACGGAGTAGCGCATGATTGGTGGCACCATGGCATGTATACGTTAGGCCATCATGCGGTTAATACCTATCAGGAGTTCACTAGCAGACTGATAGAGAGATTTGACAAGAAGGATCCAGAATTATATTTCAGAGAGTTGGCTCAGCTCAGACAGACAGGTAGTCTGGATGCATACATAGGTGAGTTTCAGAGAGTTGCAGTTATGGTGACTGGCATTTCAGAGCGGAGACTCATTATTCTATTTGTTGAGGGTTTGACAGAACCCATGAGAGGTTGGGTTAAGGCTTTTGACCCTCCCACACTTCAGGAGGCCATGCGGAAGGCACGAAACATGGAACTTGCAGCACCTCGCAGTAAGTTCAATTCAGGGTCCACTCCATACACGAGACCCAACAGGCCTTTCGATAGAAACAATGACAGAAGATAGACCCTTTGACAGGAGGAAGGATCAACAGGATCCGAAGAGGCAGAATGCACCACCGTTTGACAGAGAAACGTTGAATGAATTACGTAAGAAAAAGTTGTGTTTTTGGTGCAAGGCACCCTATGATGAAAAACACATATGCCCACTTCGTCCGAAAGTCAAAAATAACCAAATGGAGTGGTTTTACGAGGGCGAAGAGCAATCTGATCTGTCAGACCAGCAAGCTGATTCTGAGCATTCAGATGATGAGAGGTCCGAAAATGAGGTTGAACATGAAGGTGGAAGGAAGCTACAGGAAGCCCATTTGACCAGCCTTCAGAGAGATGGATCATTTCGACTTCGTGGACTCTTAGCAGGTCAGAAGGTGATTACATTGTTAGACACAGGTGCTACGCACAATTTTATTGATGCACGTTTAGTTGAGAGACGTGGTATCCAGACGGAGGCTTTCGAGGGTATTCGAGTCAAGGTGGCTGACGGATACACTCTCAGGTGCGACAGAAAGATTACTGATCTTCCGATGAGACTGAACAACTATGAATTCAAGACTGAATTCTATGTTGTTAACATGGGTGATACAGATGTGGTATTAGGGATGGCATGGTTACATGATTTGGGCGAGTTCACGCTCAACCTACGGGATATGGAGATGAAATTCAAGGTTGACGGAAGACCACATGTCATCAAGGCAATACGGGACAGTAATCTTAGGATGGTTTCATTCAGACGGATGGAGAGGATTCGTCATGATATGGTTGACTGGGCGGCTGAGTGCATGTTGATGCCAGCCCAGCAGGAGCCGCAGAAGGGTGAGTACCACCCTGACATACAGATTTTGAGGACTAAACACTCCAAAGTGTTTAGTGATATTCCACCTGGTAGACCTCCAGACAGGGGTACGAAGCACATTATTGAGTTGGAGGAGGGCGCAAAGGCCGTGATGATCACTCCCTACCGACATCCGAAACGACTCAAGGATGAGATAGAGAAGACCATTAATGAGTTGTTAGCTATGGGTCATATCAGACCTAGCAAATCCCCTTTTGCTTCATCGGTTGTATTGGTGAAGAAGAAGGATGGATCACTTCGGATGTGCATCGATTACAGGCAGCTCAACAAAAGAACCATCAAGAACAGGTACCCTATTCCACGTATTGATGAGCTGATAGATGAGTTGCATGGAGCAGTCTTCTTTACGAAGATTGATTTGAGATCAGGGTACCATCGGTCGAGATGAGGGGCAGGATATTGAAAACCGCTTTCCGGTGTCATTCGGTCACTTCGAGTTCTTGGTTATGCCCGCCGGGTTAACCAATGCACCTACCACCTTTGGTGACTATGAACAGGGTTTTAGGTGCTCAGTTGAGGAGATTTGTGTTAGTCTTCTTCGACGACATTTTGGTTTATAGCAGGTCATGGGATGAGCATCTGGCTCATTTGGATCAGTCTTGGGTATCTTAGCAGACGAGTCTTTCTATGCTAAGGAATCCAAGTGTGAGCTTGGCATGGAGGAGTTATTATATCTAGGGCACATCATCAGTGCCAAGGGAGTGAGTATGGACCCTGAAAAGGTTCGAGCTATTGTTGACTGGCCGGTACCGAGAACCTTACGCAGCTCAGAGGCTTCATTGGGTTGTGTGCATTCTACAGGAGATTTGTTAGCGGGTTCTCACGTCACGCCGCACCCCTTACTGACTTGACGAAGAAGGGGGCTTTCCTTTGGTCACCACAAGCCAGGAGTGCTTTGATAGATTCAAGGTGATCATGACTTCATGTCCGGTGCTAGCATTGCCTGACTTTTCGAAGTCATTTGATTTATTCTGTGATGCTTCAGGAGAGGGCATTGGTGCTGTTTTGATGCAGGAGCGTCATCCGATTGCATTTGAGAGCAGGAAACTCAGGGGTCCTGAGAGATTTTACAGTATATATGACAAGGAGATGTTAGCCATTATGCATGCATTGGCTAAGTTTAGGCAGTACCTGGTAGGCAGCAAATTCAGTGTTCGCACAGATCATAACAGCCTAAAACATTTCCTTGGACAGCGAGACTTGAATGAGAGGCAGCAAAAATGGGTCAGTAAACTGCAGTCATATGACTTCGATATTACTTTCATTAAGGGGAAGCAGAATATAGTAGCTGACGCCTTGTCTCGCAGACCCCAGTTGAATGCCTTAGCACAGATCACAGAGGATTGGAGGCATCGGATTATAGCTGAGTATGCTAAGAACCCATGGGCTTCTAGCATCATTGACAGGACAGAGCAGGACGACAGGTATACTGTTGTAGATGACTTGATCATTTACAAGGGGCGGATTCTTTTGGTTCCTGACTCTGAGGTACGGACTACAGTTTTGAGAGCCTTTCACGACCTTCCTATGGCGGGCCATCCTGGATATTACAAGACTTACAAAATGGTTCGGGAACGGTTTACTTGGAAAGGGCTGAAAACTGATGTTTTGCAGTATGTCCGTGAGTGTTCTGTGTGCCAACAGAACAAGCAGGAGCACACTTATCCTGCTGGATTACTCCAGCCACTTCCGATACCTGACAAGAAGTGGGAGTGTTTATCTATGGACTTTATCACGGGTTTGCCGAAAGCCCAGGGTAAAGATTGTATCTATGTAGTGGTCGATCGGTTGACTAAATACGCCCATTTTTTCCTGATTACGACTACTTTCACAGCATCGCAGACTGCAGAGTTATTCTTCAGAGAGGTTTTCCGGTTGCATGGATTGCCTCGGACGATAGTCAGCGATAGAGACAGCCGGTTCATGAGCAACTTTTGGCAGGAGTTGTTCAGGCTTTGTGGGACCGAGCTGACACCGAGTACCAGCTACCATCCGCAGACCGATGGACAGACAAAGATTGTAAATAAGTGGGTGGAAGGTTATTTGCGCAATTATATAGCTGGTCAGCAGAGAGCTTGGGTGAGGTGGATTTATTTGTGCGAGTATTGTTATAACTCGACTCACCATATGACGATACAGATGACCCCCTTCATGGCTTTGTACGGGTATGAGGCGCCCAATCTTCTGGATTTGATTTTGAGCGATAGCAGAGTGCCGAGTGCAGGGGATATGATGCAGAGTCAGCAAGACATCTTGAGGTCTCTCCGAGACAATATCCAGCGAGCCAGAATCGGCATAAGATATCGATCGAAGAGTTGAGCGTAGTTTTGAGGTGGGTGATATGGTGTACCTCATGTTGCAGCCGTATCGTCAGTCTACTCTGCGGAAGAGTGGGGCAGAGAAACTAAAATCTCGCTATTATGGTCCATTTCGTGTTGTCAGACGAGTGGGCGAGGTTGCTTATGAGTTGGACTTGCCAGCTGATAGCAAGGTCCATAATGTATTTCACGTTTCTCGCCTGAAAAAGGCATTGGGTCAGCATGTTATACCCTCTCCAGTTTTGCCACCCCTTGATGATGAAGGGAAACTGATATTAGTACCTGAGGCCATCCTTGATATGAGAGAGAGACACCTTCGGAGGCGTGTGATCAGGGAATATCTGGTCAAGTGGAGATTTGCCGTTGAGGATGCTACATGGGAGTCAGAGGAGATTTTACAGCATCCAGAGTTGAGATTGCTTGAGGACAAGCAATTTCAGGGAGGGCGGACTGTCATGTCCCCATCCTAGTCGCACAGCTGGTGACGAGGTTAGCCTATCATTCGATCCTCGTAGGCTGACAGGAGTGTTCAGAGGATCATTTTGGCGTTGCTCGTTGGTTAGCTCCAGTGCGAAGTGTGTCAGGTTGGGCCTTCGCAGAATCTTCCAGAGAGCTTTTTCAGAGAACTTTCTATTTTTAGAAAGTTAGGTCAGACGGAAGCTGCTATTTCGGGCAGGGCACCTGGTGCAGTTATTCAGCTCAGATTCGACCCAGTTCAGTAGTTGATTGATTTGACGGAGAAATAAGGAGTAATTAATGAGTTATTAAATATTTAATAATTTGACTTTATAATAAAGTCACTTTATTGAAATATTAAAATATTTAATTATTTGGCTTAGTTATAAAGTATTTAATTATACTTTATAATATATTATTAAAAGGTGACTTAATGAGTATTTATATTCATTAAAAAGGGGACGCCAATGATTAATTATTTCTCCTAAGTCAAAAGAGCAAATTAAATCATTAATTTAAATGATTTATTAAAAAGGAGAATAGGTCGAATTTTTCTTCAAGGCAATATATACTCTTCACAGACAAAATCGAACTATCATGTTATTATTCAATTTTGTCTTGATTTTTGCTCTGAGCATTGGAGTTTGCAAACCCTAGGGTTTCTGGCAGACGATCGTTTCTGGAGAACGAAAACTCTTCAGGAATCAGGCAGACTGAGGCTGTGAAATATCAGTTGAAGCTGGCACTTGGTGATTTCATCCAGAAGTCACAGATTGAGCTTAACCAGTTATTTGTTCAAAGATTTACAGAGGATATCATCTTCTTTTTGGGGCGATTCCATTCACTACCACTCATCAGTGTTTTGGCACGAGTTTCAAGGAATCCGTACTATCATTATTACTGCTGCAAACTGGCCGTACCACTGTACCTGCAGGCCGTACTTATTCTTTTCAGAGATTCTCTTCTGGCTTTCAGTTTCCAGCTCCCAGCTTTAGGCGTTGGCTTTGTATTGAGCATTTATTGGAGATTCGACATTGAAATCAGAGTCTGGAGATTTATTCATTCCTGGCCGTACTCAGCATTTATTGCTGCAGCCGCCACTTACAGAAAACCAGGTTTTTTCTCAATAAATTTAATATATTTTCATTGCATGTTCAGATTTCTATATTGTAAGTTCGGGAAAAGTTGAAATAAAAGAACTCCTATCTATTCTGAACAATTTCCATGCATTTCAAGTTTATTTGAATTTTTTATGAATTTTTTACCAATTCCTAGAGAAATCGCAATTTTCATATTGCCTGTGAAAACCCTCAAAAACACAAAAAAAATCGAAAATTTGCAAAACACAATACAAAAACAATCAGAGTTGAATCAGAGAACCACCAGGGTTCTGACAAGGTACAATCTGAGTTTAATTCTCTACTCAAGGGATAACAATAGTGCCAATGAAATTCCCAAGCATTAGCATGTGAGATGAGCATAGTGTTGCATAGTAACACCTTGAAAGTTCCTGGGAAACACTTCAAAGCAATCTCCATTTGAAACCTTTTACCCCCTTGACAAGAAATAATGAGCCAACTCTCCTGAACGAGAGTAACTCCCAATGTAAGGTGGCTGGTCTGCAACCAATCAGTAAGTTCAAGACTCAAAATCTGCCCCTGTCTATGCCAAGGAACACTCCCAGGAGTAACCATCCGTTCATTTCTCCATCCCTTAAAATTTCTCTCCAATCCATTTGTTGATGAGCAAATGGAACCACCAAATGGCTGGTAAGGAAGGGGACAGCACCATAAATTCTGAAATTTTGATCCTTATCTCTCCAAATATCTTTCTTACCATACCCAATAAGCTTCGTTGAACCATGTTGGAGATCCCAAACATGGATACCCAACCAAGAATGATCTCCAACACATCGGGAAGAGTACACAACACATCTCCAAGTGCTAGTGAAAACCAAATGCATACTCAAGAAATTAGTAAATTCTTTGGTGAACCCCTGTAGCCCACCTATGAAAGCTTCAACAACTATGAAGCATGGAACAATTGTTGTTTTCAAACCCAATCTCCAAAAAGGATTAGTATAAGCTAAATCATCACTCAACCCAAGGGATGGATTGTCAAACCAATAGACAACCTGTTTTGGTCCTTCTCTCCCATACTTCATAAGTAACAAGCCCAAAATCTCCTTTCCTTGCTGTTGTAATGAGATTTCCAGCAGCTACCAAAACATGTTTTGTTAACACCTTGATGTCAAAGCTGTGGAAGTCACCATGATCCAACACTTCCCATGTTGAAACTACATCCTCAACCCCGCTTATGCATTCTTGATCAAACAATATTCTTGGAAGATTATCAATCGTAAAGATCGGCTCACCCTCATGATTTGTTTGCAAATCATCAATAAGCTGAAAACCACGTTCCATCTCATGTTTGGAAGCTTCACCAGGATCCCATTTCTTGCTATTGTCACTTGATGTTTTATCCTCCATCACAAAGAGGGGATTATCATAAGTGGACTTTGCACCTACTTCAAAGAGAGGGTTATCCAAAATTTGGAAAGCTTTTCCTTTCTCACGTTCAAGTCCAACTTGTTGGTCCAAATCTGCACTTGCAACTTCTAATTTTTGTGGAAAATCTTCTAAGTCAAACTCCTCTCGAAGACTATCAAGCTCATCAATTACTTGCTTTATTTCTTCAACTCTTTGTTCATTCTCTTGCTCCCTAAGACATTTGAAATCAGCAAGCTTATCTTCTGCCTCCTTTAGTGCCATCTGTGTATCTTCTACACATCTTTTGTCGATTCAAGCTCAAGAGTAAGCTCATCAACCTTTCTCTCGTTTCCTTGGAATGCACTAATGATCTTCTTTGCAAATTCAACAGCATAATCTCGTTCTTTGTTCAAGTATAAGTACTATGATTTCATTGTCACCAAAGAGTCTTTGATAAGTTGCAAGTCCGAAGAAGTGGCTCTTCCCTTGACACCGTTCTGCATGAGGACTTCAAGGAACTTGTGAGTGTTGTCCAACTCCGTGAAGACCTAAATCTCCTTCTCATTGGTGACCAAGAGTTGATTCTTCAATTCACATAACTCCCTAGGACTTTGTTCAACCAAATGACTTGGTTCTTCATGTAACCAAGATTCAGAAATATCTTCATTCTTAGGAGCCATATGATCTACTTCCTCCTCATTGTCCTTTTGATCAAGAGTCATGGTAGCCCCCAACTCAAGCAATGAGTCACTATTGATTGCTGATAGAAAATCCTCATCAAGATCCATTTTGTCATGCTCCTCTACTGGATTCATTGAGAAGTTGAATTGATGTCCTTTATGTATAAGAGTTAAGCACTCAACATCAAGATTACTATCACTGGAATGATGAAGTTTCTCCCCAATAGGTGTTGTTCTGAAATTCAGTAGCATTAAACTCTTCCTTAGTGGCTGCAGCCTTCTCAAAGAAATTTTGGAGCTTCGCCATACAAGCTTCTCTTCTTCTCCAATGGAAATCTCATAGCTTACTTTGTGTTCTGAATTTTGAACATCATCCAGGTGAACGAGAAATTCATCCCAAACAGGTCCCTTGTCATACTTGGGTGCCATCACACCTGAATCCCAAGTGCTAAAGGGATAATTACTCTGATCAAGAGAAATGTGCTCACTATACTCCTCTTGGGGTGTTATCTCTTTAAATAAGTCTCCTCCCAACTCACCAACACTGATGGCAACAAGAGTATCCCTCTCAATAATCTTAGTTTGGTAGTCAAACCAAAAGCCACCCATGTCACCATCACTATAAAGAGGTAAGGAATCATCAATGTTAGTTGTTTTGAAAACTCTATCCTTTTGCCTTCAACGAGCTCATCATTTGTAGGTATATTATTGATCTCAACCCTATCCACCTTGGACCTAGTGTCAACAACTTCACTAGATAGCTCTAGAGGTGCATTCAGGATTGTTGTTATGTCCCTTTCCTCATGCACAATCTCATCATTAGTGGTCACATGCATACCTAAGAGGTCATCTTGGTTTCTTTTCATACATTCTTCATGTGATAACTCCCAAGAAGTTGGATCAATATCAAGAGGAGAATTATCCATCACCAATTCTCTAACATGATTAGGTCCGAACACACCCGAATCATCATAAACATCATCACTCTAATAAGTGGTTGAACCATCATCAATAGCTGATTTAACCACACCACCAAATTAGCTTCAACATGCTCTTCATTAGTGAACTCACCACACACAACAGCTCCACTAAAATATTTTGTGAAGTCATTAGTCTTAGAATCATCATTGGGTGAATCCAAATTAGGATTCAAGATTTCTATTTTGTCCTTTTTGCCAAACCGATCCTCATCATTATCAATTACATGCAAGTTTAAGGGATTGTTTTGGGGCTCTATCACACCCCTCATATGTCATGGTATCTTCCTCAAACTTCATTTGTTCTCCACGCACAGTTTCAATGGGTGAGTCTTCTTCAATGGCAAGTTCTGATTTTTCTTTCATTGTTCTTTTGATGTAGTTAACCACACCCAATTTTTCAAGTTTCAATACTACAACACAACCCAAAAAAGAGTCAAAAGAAACCGTGTTTCCAAACTCATCTGACATGTTTTGATACTCTTCAAATAGTTGGGAAGCCTCTTGTTCATACTACCTCTTGATCTATTCTTCAACTCTGCTAAAATCCATGGTCAAAATTTTGAATTTACTGATCTTCCAACAGGCTGGTAGGAACTTTAGCTCCGATACCACTAAAATATACCCTCTTAGTTTTTGTCAAATCTTCTCACAAACTTTCACCTGTTAGTGTTAGCCCAATGTAATAATCAACAAAATGAAAGCAACCCTTCACTTTCCGATCACCTAGATCCTGGAATGGGCAAGGTGAGAGCATACACTGTAAGGGGATCTGAATATAATTTCAATGGTGGAAGTACAAATAACCTATTGGCAACAAGCCATCCAATAGAGAAAGGAAATACTTGGCGGCATAGCCAGCCACTTCCACTTTTCAGTGGGCTACAAAAAAGTAAAGTAAAGCAATGAACTTGGCGATGTAACTAGCCACTTCCATTTTTCAGCGCGTAACAAGAAAAGTAAAGCAACTCAACCACTTATTGAGCGGGAGTGAAGTACAATAAAACTGAGTAGTAGAGGGCTGATCTATCAAATTAGCATTACAATGATTATTAGATACATGGAAAATATGTCATGAGCTACTCAAATGAAAGCTTACTACAATATAAATCAGTCCTTGCTTCAATGAACCATAAGGCAACATAAAACAAGCAAATACTGAGAATATACTAGGTCTGATATGAAAGAGCAATAAGTAGTCTGATTTTCTGAACAGTGAACCTAATACATCAACCTGCACACCGTCAAATTCTCATAACTCTTTAACCACACCTCTGAATCACCTCAAATCTGTTGCAAATGATGTCCAAGAGTTGGCTGTCCAAGTCCTAGCAAACAAATTCCACAAACCAGCTCAGAAATCTCAAACACACATCCCAATGTACCTGTTGCAAATGGTACGGCCTCCCTAGTTGGTTGACCTCATGCCAAAAGTCAGATTCTCATCTAAAAATCACCAAAATTGGAGCAAGGGGGCGCTCCAATGAGAGGAAATGTAATGACCCCTTTTTGGGGGAAGCACTTCGACCTGGAACTTGCACTCGAAGTGCTCCCCAAGGAAACATTAGAAATGTTAAAGATCAAGCGATAATAACTAATAAGATCAAATATGGCATAATTTCGTAAGTACATAGGGTAGCTATTAAACAACTATCAATTTTCAAAGAGAAAACCATTATTTGTACTAGAGTTATTATCACCAAAAGGCTCAATAATTGCTGCAAGCATCATTATTGGATAATCACAATTACTGTATTATATATATATAGTTAGTTAGTTAGTCTTATAGCGTATGGCCCCACCATCTATGTTGCATCTCCGAATTCTAATAGACATTTATCCATTATCAACATGTCATCCCAATTCTCACTAGATTTAACCATCCTAATATGTTCAAACATATTAATAAACCATAACATGCTAGAATATAGGTACAACCTTTATGCCTGAGTATATGGACTTGTTATTTATAATTACCCATTCAATATATGTTTAGATATATTCGTGTACCATGACCTACCCAATTGTATATATATTAGTTGTACATTTGTGGGTGATCACTGAGAAGTAGATTAATAATAGATGTGCTATCTTACCTTCTGTGCATCTAATTAGTCATAGACCTTTAATTAAATATATTATAATACTTACCCCTTGTTGGGTATGCTGTAACATATACCAAGGTTTTGCAACTTGACACCTTTGTCTTACACATTTCCAACGCTTGATGATTCTTTATTCTCTACTATACCGGTGGTGTCCTCCTTTTGTTTCCCGTTGCTTTCCTGATTCTCCATTTTGGACTTGCATCGAAGTTCTCTTTTTTATCAGCCGAATCAAAGACTTGGTCGTTCCATTCTTTTGACTCATTGATGACGTAGTGTTCTCCACCTATGTCTTCCTGTTCTGCATCTACTCTTAAAATCGCGTCTTCTTCTTGCTCCAGCCGGATACTTTGATGTGACAGATTAATATTAGATGTCGCTAAATGTAAACCTCAGATAGGCTACGATGGTTGATTAATTTCTTTATTCCAGATTTGGAATTCTCTAGGTGGATTAGGATAGGTGACGTATTTCTAGATCTAGTGACTATTTTTTTTTATGAGTCTGTTCCCACTCCTGAAGACTCCCTTTATAGCTTATGCCGGGACGTGTCTTTTCCCTTAAGCGTTGTTTCTTTGCTTGGAATCGTCACCACATGGGTCGTCCTCTTCCCTCTGACCGTTCCTTAATAAAATTCGATTGTTTGGGCTTGAGCCCTTATGTTAGGAATTACTAAATATTTAAGTCTTTCTTTTGTTTGATTTGTTTTTATATATTATATTTTACATTTTATTTCATCTCTTTATCTATTGCATATTTTATATACTTTTTTCCCTCATACCTATTAGTTTTAGGGTATGGGTTATTATATTTATATGAATTTCATGTATTAATGTTATAGAGGATAATATTATTATTTTATATATTTATAATATTGTCTTATGGTAAATTGTAAACCATTATTGTCCAATAATTATTTTATATTTATATTTTATTATATCATAATGTTTATGTTGTAATTACATAATATCAAATGGTTAAATGCTTCCCAATTTCGGGGACATGACAATCCTCCCCGCCTGGGATTGCTTGTCCTCAAGCAATCATAAAATATCTTTCACCTTAAAAGTTACAACTCCTTACTCAATAAACACTTGACAAACAAAATCCAACTAAGCTTTTAAGCATATGCAATCTTGTTTGAAGACATATCTAGAACTAAGTGAAGCATAAATACTTTGTGAATTATGTGGAATGCCAAGTATATTCATGAATACACATAAAGACTTAGGAGTCACACACTTAAGGCAAGAAGCACACACGCAAGGCACAAGGCATAAGATAAGACATAAGTCATACGCACGAGTACACACAAGGCACAAATTATACGTATGAATACATAAACATTTGTTGACAACATTGGAAACATATTAATCATAGTGAGCAAAGATGCGTGAGGTATGAAGCATGAGACATATATACACACACGACAAGGAGTGAATTTATGCCTAGTCTGACACTCATAAGACAAGGATCATACGCGTGCAAAGCATTTACATGGATCACACATGTTGAATACACATCAGATATCAAGAAATATCTCAGGCATGTAGCAATCAATGGCATACCATAGGTGCACATATAACCACTCATGTTGAAAGCATACCATGCATGGAGAAAATTATCATACATGAAGCAGTCACAAGGCGTGCATATAAGATATTTGTGAGTCACAAGTACAACAATAAGTCATGTTTACGAAGCAAATTCAAAGCATTAAAGGGCACTCATGCATGAACAGTCTTCACAAACATGAATTAATCACGATCATGTTGAAGGCAATCCAATATATAATAATCACGAAATCACTCACAAAATATGATACATACAAGTAATACACTCAAGGTATGCAAACACACTTGAGGAAGTATACATGTCCAATCAAAAGTATACACTCAAGAAACATACATAACAAAATTATACACATGTCGTAAGCATATTAGGCATAAAACAAGCATGTAAGATGTGAGGCACACTCATACGTTATGAATCATATATTTGAATACACGTTAGCAGTAAGCATAGAGCACACCCCAACATGGGAACACAAACCTGAATGCATAAGGCATGAAGTATTCGTGAAGTGTAGACTTGTATATATAGAGCATGAGGTATGCTTGTCAATTTTGCATATACGCATGAGAATGGAGTAGACATGCTGAAACACACTAATCATGAAGACACTTGAAGAATTCATGCTGAATATATTAGCCGTAAATGCATACAAGATGAATACATGTATGGAGCGTGCAAATACACGTAAAACACTTAGAAATACATGACGTAAGACACACACAATGTAAGACAAATAGACACAAAAGGATTGAGCAATAAATTACACCCAAGGTAAGTAAATCATGCAATTATACTTGGGAAAAGAAATACACTTGAATATACACATTAGCCATAAAGCTTGCACTTGAATACACTTGAGATGCATGAAGTGTAATCATGGGGCATGAATTTTAGAAGACAATTAAGTACACTCAAGCATACACATGAAGCATTTATTTGAATATACATAAAGCATGAAATGATCATACATAAAGAACATAGGCATAAGAATGTTCTTAGATACCTTCAATAAGTACAAACAATTACGTACAACATACACTTAAGAATGGAGGAGTCATGTACATCAGTCATGAAGTAGACAAGTAAGATGCTAGGCATGTCCAAAACACCATAAGACAGGTAAAACATGGAGTACATGAGGTAACAAGGCATACATATCGATGCATGTAAGTCATAGAGCATACACTTGAATACAAGTCCCAACAAATACAATGCCACTCGAATATATCATCATGAAGTATACACTTGACTTCAAAATAGCAAAGCATACAAGTACAAAGTTAGAGGGTATACACTTGAATACAAATACATCTCGAATTCCAATACTAGTCATAAAGTATGCACTCAAATATCAATACAAAGTTATAGAGTATACACCCAAATACAAATTTAATCACAAGTCATAAAGTATACACTCAAATAAGCACAATCAATGAGTATATACTTAAATACAATCACAAGTTATAGGGTGTACAATCAATTACAAATACACTTGAATGAAGTATGCTGTCAGACAATCGAGAAGGTGGATTCGGTGTATCCCATACTACACCGTGGACCCGTCCTCCTTCCCAAGGTCATCGAGTATACACATAAACATGAAGCAGACACGCGAATACACATCATGCACAAGCATTCATATGAATATATGTTACAGAGCATTCAATCTGAAATTTTTGAACAACTAAATAGATATTAAAACACCCCAAGTTATCATCGCTCACCCAATTCACAAGAGGTAGGAGTGGACCACGCACAAGGATGCCCTTAGCGCCTCTCTTCTCAGCCCGAAGGTAGTCAATAAACACCTGTTGTATTGACTCCCTCGGCCCTCCTGGGCAGAAACGCAGTCATCCATGAGGGTGGCCTACCTCGAAGAGATCCTAGTATCTGCTCTCCTTCATGGGCGTCCAATCCTCCTCCCCTATGATTTGATTGAAACCGAATGATAATTTGGTAATGGGTAGACACGTAGTCCATGCGATAGTTTGGAGGAAGGATTCCCATAGGAGGCCCTTAGAGCACTCCCTTCTCAGCCCAAGAGCAGCCAACCAACACCCGTGGAAATGACCCCCTTGGCCCTCGTTGGCAGACCTGCAGTCATCAACGAGGGTGGTCTACAGTGAAGGGACTCTAGTATCTGCTCAACCTATTAGGTCCATCCCTCAACAAACAATTGCATCTAATGATTATCATATTAACAAGTTACCCATGCTGCAACATGCCTATGAGGATTCAGGAATTCATCAAAATATTAATAATCATATGAATGTATATGCACTAGTTCATTATGATATAAATATATCAATCACCAAACCCTTATCAATCATTTATAACCCTTTTAACAAATATTGTTTTCCATCTATATAAAGGCATTGTTGATATAGGGCTATGAAAGTACGCACCTAATACTTACCATTTCGATCTGCAGGAACCTCTTGTTTTCCCAGCCAATGATGTTGCCTTCACATTTCAATAGAATGATAGATCATAATAGTCTTCAATATTGTCGTGGGTGCAGAGATGTAATTAATCTTTCATATATCATAATTAGGATGGGAAAATATCATCAAAACATCATTAGTTGTTTGATTCCAAATAACATATTGGCAATATTATAGTGATGATAACAACATCAATTAGACAAACGACATTCAACAACGACCCATAATAAATTTATTGGTCATCATATATATTTATTAATCATATTTGGATAGGTCTATTAACCATAAGTTAGTATCTAAATTTTTTATTGCCAAAACAATATTACCATTCAAAATCTCACCATTTGCGTATATCTTAATAGCAGAGTAATTATATTCAATGGTTATAAGCCATACCTGATCTGTATGAGTCAGAGTGTGTTTCCTTAAAAATATACCTTCTTTTTCGGTAAGTTTATATACGCTGATTTCACAGGATGGCAGGAACATTGCTCTGATACCACTTGTAATGACCCCTTTTTGGGGGAAGCACTTCGACCTGGAACTTGCACTCGAAGTGCTCCCCAAGGAAACATTAGAAATGTTAAAGATCAAGCGATAATAACTAATAAGATCAAATATGGCATAATTTCGTAAGTACATAGGGTAGCTATTAAACAACTATCAATTCTCAAAGAGAAAACCATTATTTGTACTAGAGTTATTATCACCAAAAGGCTCAATAATTGCTGCAAGCATCATTATTGGATAATCACAATTATTGTATTATATATATATAGTTAGTTAGTTAGTCTTATAGCGTATGGCCCCACCATCTATGTTGCATCTCCGAATTCTAATAGACATTTATCCATTATCAACATGTCATCCCAATTCTCACTAGACTTAACCATCCTAATATGTTCAAACATATTAATAAATCATAACATGCTAGAATATAGGTACAACCTTTATGCCTGAGTATATGGACTTGTTATTTATAATTACCTATTCAATATATGTTTAGATATATTCGTGTACCATGACCTACCCAATTGTATATATATTAGTTGTACATTTGTGGGTGATCACTGAGAAGTAGATTAATAATGGATGTGCTATCTTACCTTCTGTGCATCTAATTAGTCATAGACCTTTAATTAAATATATTATAATACTTACCCCTTGTTGGGTATGCTGTAACATATACCAAGGTTTTGCAAATTGACACCTTTGTCTTACACACATTTCCAACGCTTGATGATTCTTTATTCTCTACTATACCAGTGGTGTCCTCCTTTTATTTCCTGTTGCTTTCCTGATTCTCCATTTTGGACTTGCATCGAAGTTCTCTTTTTTATCAGCTGAATCAAAGACTTGGTCGTTCCATTCTTTTGACTCATTGATGACTTAGTGTTCTCCACCTATGTCTTCCTGTTCTGCATCTACTCTTAAAATCGCGTCTTCTTCTTGCTCCAGCCGGATACTTTGATGTGACAGATTAATATCAGATGTCGCTAAATGTAAACCTCAGATAGGCTACGATGGTTGATTAATTTCTTTATTCCAGATTTGGAATTCTCCAGGCGGATTAGGATAGGTGACGTATTTCCAGATCTAGTGACTATTTTTTTTTATGAGTCCGTTCCCACTCCTGAAGACTCCCTTTATAGCTTATGCTGGGACGTGTCTTTTCCCTTAAGCGTTGTTTCTTTGCTTGGAATCGTCACCACATGGGTCGTCCTCTTCCCTCTGACCGTTCCTTAATAAAATTCGATTGTTTGGGCTTGAGCCCTTATGTTAGGAATTACTAAATATTTAAGTCTTTCTTTTGTTTGATTTGTTTTTATATATTATATTTTACATTTTATTTCATCTCTTTATCTATTGCATATTTTATATACTTTTTTCCCTCATACCTATTAGTTTTAGGGTATGGGTTATTATATTTATATGAATTTCATGTATTAATGTTATAGAGGATAATATTATTATTTTATATATTTATAATATTGTCTTATGGTAAATTGTAAACCATTATTGTCCAATAATTATTTTATATTTATATTTTATTATATCATAATGTTTATGTTGTAATTACATAATATCAAATGGTTAAATGCTTCCCAATTTTGGAGACATGACAGGAAAACTCGACAACAATACCCACAAAAATATCTCAACTCCTTAGAACGATGCAAGTTGAAATGTGGGTCAGCTAGGTCTGTTTTGAACACTTCCAAAAAACCCCAACAGCAAGAGAACACACCAAAATAATTACTAGAAAACATCAAAGCCACTTAAAACTAAAGCAAATAGGGAATCCATCACCATTGAAGCTCGATATGCAACCTTTGAATGAAGAAGCGCCCAATATTCAGCTAGGAGTTATCTTCCAGACTCGAAATTGATGAACTAGGAGGTGTACCATCCTCGAAGCAAGAGTCTAAAATGATTTCAAGTTCAACAACACTTCGTTATGATGAAAATGAGATAACCAAATGAGAGGGAGAGAGGCTTATTTATAAGCTCCAAACCCAGAAATTCAAAACTCCTTTTCCCTCCTAAAAGGGACGCCCAAATGAGGAATATTATATTATTTATTAAAACTCTGTTATCTTGTTAACTATGGCATCCACTTTATCCTTGGCATAAAAATCATTTAAATTTGCAAAGTCTCCAAAAAGGGCGTCCAACTCACGAGTCCACCTTTTAAAACAACTTAAGTCATAAAGCCTAGGCGTGGGGGCGGAAAAGCAACATTAGAAAATAATATAACCTAAGTTATTAAACTTTCCTTTATTGAACTCCAAGAATTCTAGAGAAGCCACTGCCAAAACTGAGCTGCCTCATTGCCAAAAGTAGAAGCCAAGTGTTGAACTGCTGCCAAACCACACTGCCAGAAATAACACTAAAAATAGCATACTACTAAAAATGGTGACTCCAAACATTGTTTGAGCACATTTTGGGTAGCCGTTATAACTTACTAAAAATAGTAAGTCTAGAAATAGTCATTGATGAAAATGCATGTGACACCTCTCTAAAGCTCTCTGAAAACCCAAAAAGACCCAAAAAAACATACTGGCAAACTCCTGCAACCATCCCCTGAAAACTCAAAAAGATACCTCCTAGAAAATAGGAAACTCTAATTTTGCCTACGACTAGCCTGTTGGGTGAAAATTATGTAATCAGCTTTTCAATAGATTACACAACTTGGACTTCAGCCACAACTATGTGAGATGTGAATCTCTCCTCTCGGAAAGGGGAGGCGCCCTTCTTACTGCTAACAGAAGCGATAGTAAATCAAACAAATAATTACAAAATGTACACGAAATTCACGGAGTGGGGGGAGTGTGTTACATTCATCCTTCTCTCTTTTTTCAGAGAAGATGTTTACAATGCTTCACCGTTGGAAGTTCAGAATTCTTAATAACCTAAAACTAACAACTAGCAGTAATACCAATAGCTCTATCTCGTCAAAGCGAAGCGTAGAGATACCAGAAGTGATTAATAACAAACAAAATAAAGTAAAAAGGGAAAGCTCGCGAAGGCACAAAGTCGTTCCGTAGTTTTATCAGTGTTGGATCTGTGTAGACGTACCGTTTGCTACGTTAGAAGCACAAAGTCTTCTTAGACGCAACAATTCTCCGAACAGCATGAACGATTACAAGCACAAAGTCTTGTAGATCATCCAACAAAAGTGTCAAAGAGCACGAACGATTACAAGCACAAAGTCTTGTAGATCATTCAACCAGAACATGCAAGAGCATGAATGATTACAAGCGCAAAGTCTTGTAGATCATTCAACCAATGATAAACAGAAATAACAATGCAATCTAAATAATAGATGTAACACAAAGTTTACATAAACTACTTAGAGTCCTTCAGATTCTTCAAACTAATCACTACCAAATAAGATCAACTCACAAAAGTATCGAATCCAACGCAAAGTTTGGCTTGCAATCCTTTTCTTTATTAATCGAATCTCATTCACAAAGCATGAACGCAAAGTTTCACAAATTTGTTTCAAAAAGGGCAGCACTTCGTTGCAAAAACACTAAAAGATAATTTACAATGAAAATCCCTCACATTATATAGAAAGAGGGATGAGCAAAATTAGGAAAGAGATTGAGAAAATCAGGGAAAGTTAGGTGAGCAATTTTAGGAGATCTCACCTAACTTTGACCAAAGTCAAAGTGTAATTTGTTTTCAAAATATTACATCTTTGGACTTGGTGTAATTACAATTTACAAAAGGACATTCAAAAATGTCGAGAAATATTTACAAGATGCATAATGGGATGCACCGGAAATGTCTAACATGGAGAATAGGGGCCGCTTCACGCTTTGCATTCGGAAGTCTTCAAATTTCCTCCTAGTCTCCTGCACGAACTTCTCATCTGGACCAACGGTGTAATCCACAATGGTGTGAATTCTCGTGATCGATCTCATGGCGATGAGTGAACCTTCTTGCCTCTGTCAAGATGCGTCTTCGGTTGTCCAATGTGAGCCTTGTATCACAAATGATGTTCAAAGCTTCGAGAAGTCTGAACTGTCAATCAAATTCATGATGGCTTCCTTGAAGATCTGGGATATTTCTGTGGCCGGCAGGAAGATACGATTTTCCTCAAGAAGTTGACCAGGCAACTCTTTGAAAATAGACTGCAATCCGTTTAGCCAGAACAAACATCAATTGTTAGGAAACATGGGAAAGCGCGAAATGAGCACAAGGATGGGAAAGCATGGAGCGGATGACAAGGCATGCAAAACGATGCGGGAGTGAAGAAACGGGGTCCGGAATGGAAAGAGAGCGAGTTTGAAGAGACTAAGATAAAAACTGCCAAAAGTGCAAAGGTGCTAAAATTCAGCTCCATTGCACAAAAATGACTAAGTCTGTAAGAAAAGTGCAAAGGTGCTAAAATTCAGCTCCATTGCACAAAAATGATTAAGTCTGGAAAAAGATTGTGAAAAGTGTAAGGGCGCTAAAATTCAGCGCCCTTACATCTTGGAAATTCAGACTTTGATGCAGGGGCGCTAAATTTTAGCGCCCTTACACTTTTCAGAGTTAGAAAATATTTTGACATGCGCAACATGTCATGGCGCTAAATTTTATCGCCTCAGCATCTGAGACATGATTTTGGAAAATGGATGTAATGGTGAATGGAAACGGCGCTTGAGGTTTGCAAAGTGTTGTTTGCATGGAGTTGCCATTGAAATTGGAGAATAAAGAGAAAGCAAGGGTAACAACTTACAAAGATGAAACGCGAAAAACGCTGGAGAGGGATGTCGAAAAACTCAAAAAACGTATTTGCAGTTTGAAGAAAAATTGCCCAGCATGAAGAGAGGAAGAACAAAAATCATAACAATGAAAATGGCGAATTAAAACACCTTTAAGCAAAAGAGAAAATCGAAAACCTAACTCAAGTCGAGCAATAAATTTAGGCACGAAAAGTGGCACGATTGACGAAAAACGCGAAAATCATGAAGAAACGTGCCAGGGCCAAAAAAAAGTTTAAGTGTCAGGAAAAAGTGTAATGGCGCTAAAATTTAGAGCTATTACATTTTGGAAAAAGTTCACTTTCATGCAAGGGCGCTAAATTTTAGCGCCCTTGCACTCTTTGTACTTAGCCAAATTTTGGCTTCGGGGCAGGAGCGCACTTTTTCAGTGCCACTGCATTTTTCGTAATTCACTAAGTACGAATAGTGAAACTTCGCGAAAGATCTCGTTTCGAAGGTCTTCGCGAGGTGAACATGGGGGAATGCTCGAATTGACTATTCGAGGCTTAGGAACGCATTTCGAGGTTGCTTAAAAATCACTTCGTTATGCGTGCTTGAACTTCACGAATCCTAGGAAACGGACAAGTTTCGTAGGGGGGTTATCCGTGGAACGAGCACTGCTAGATTCCGTGATAACATAGCCTACAGGACTCCAGAAATAGGCTAACGGCCACTAAAAAGCATAGGGCTAGAAAAGGGACATTACACACTCTCTGTGCCTCCTCTTAATGTTCATAGCTCAGCAACCACATTCTTCTTCCTTGAATGTTCTCCCCCCTCTTTCCAAGTCTCACATAAATGCTTATATAAGCCTTAAGGGGTGGTTCCAAACCATCACACCCTTTCACAAAGGTTGCATTTAATAATTATTTAAATAAATAATTATTCTTCCACCTTTTTAAAAGATTTTTTTAAACATATTATTTATTAATATCTCATTTAACCAAAGGATCATTAATTCCTTTATTTTTCTATCTCCCTTTTAATTCTGAAGGGTTATTTCATAACTCTTCTCTTGGGGAAAATATCACATAAGATTTCTCCCCCTGTAAATTAACTATTGTCCTAAGTGTTGTGACCTTTTTCACACATTGCCCCATTGCAAATGGGTACCCCCCCCCCCTAATTTTTTGCTTCGTTTGGGTCTTTTGGCTTGATTTTGGTTGGTTTTCCTGTTGTCTCTCTCTTGTTCTGTCTGCTTTCCGGGGATGTGCCCGTCTTTGAGCTTAAACATAAAATTTTGGCTAAGTCTATAGAATTAGGGTTTTGAATTTTCTGGTCAATTTGAAGTCAAATGGAGTAATCAAGTTGAAATCCAACCTTGGCGTTGCAGTCAACATGCTCCCAGTAGGTCCCCAACAAAATTTTAGTGAATTCCGACAACTTACTACTTTTACTAAGTACCAGATTTGGGGCATTCTCTCAGCACTGTTGAAGTTCTCTCAGTCACACTGCATCCAAGACATGTCAGGCTGCTCTTTTGCAAATTTTGAGCTGAAACGGACAACTTTCTATTTTTAGCAAGTTCAGCTTCGGGAGTAGATTTTAGGGTTTATATGCAAAGCTCTTCAATGCATGTTTGGAGATTCTTTTTGGGTTTTCTGAGACCTACGCAGTGATATAACATGCAAAATGAGAAGATGACTTTCAGTATTCAGCCTTTAGAGGCTATTTTTAGGGTTTGCATTTTTGAGTTTTCAGCGCATGTCTGATTATTCTTTATGGGTTTTTCAAGAGCTACGCAGTGATGTGACATGCAAGTGGAGATGATCATTTTCAGAGACTTACTATTTTTAGTAAGTACCACATTTGGCAGTTGCCCAGCACATTAGGATCACGAATAGGGTGAAGTGCAACAGAAACGGAGTCAAATGGAGGTCGTTTGATCAACATGCAAGTCAAATTAGGGTTTCCAGCTTCGGGAACCAAAATGAGGGGTAAAATGCCAGAATTTTCGAAAATCGGTGTATCCCACTGCGATAAGCATCTTTCAAGCTATCCATTAGTAAAATTTGAAGGCAATCGGAGCACTTACTATTTATAGTAAGGTGTTCCAGAAACATGCTATAAATAGTAAGTCAGCAGGCGCCAATGTGAACGGGCAAGTCTACCGATGAGGGTCACAGCATTCAAATTTCAAGTCAAACGGAGTTGTGGAGGTCATGAAATCAAGCAATTGCTATAAATAGTAAACCACCTTCAGAAACATGCCATAAATAGCACGTCAGCTTGGGATGGCAGTGTGAACAAATCACCTAGGTTTTGAAGATCCTGTGGCGCGAATTCCAAATTAATCCAAGCTTCAAAAGTGTGAAAATGAAAGGACTTACTATATATAGTAAGGCGTGAGCTGGCTAGAGGAGAATAAGAAAAATGCATAAGTCTGAAGAAAATCTTGCTCATACCTCAAAATGCGACCTCAAGCTGGCAGGAAGCTAAAACTTTTCGAAGTCTGAAGAAAATCCTACTAGATCCCCAAAATGCACCCAAGGAGAAATAAGCATGAGAAAAAAATGCTAAGTCTGGATTTAAGTCCACCTCCTACCCCTAAATGTGCCCTCATCCTTAGCTGGCTGGAGGTTGATAAAAATTCTAAGTATGAGTTAAGTCCTTCACCCCCTCAAAATGCGCTCTGTCTTGAAGCTTGCTTTAAAAAAATTCTAAGTGATGAAGATAAGTCCACCTGGACCCCCCAAATGCGCCCAAGGAAGGCAGTGGAGATGATGAAAAAAGTTTTAAGTGTTGGACTTAAGTCCACTTCCACCCTCAAATGCGCCCTCGAGCTTGAAAAGTTGATGAAAAATTCTAAGTGCTGAAAATATCCTACTCACTGCCTCAAATGCGCCCAAGGAAGAATCAGCTGGTGAATGGAAAATTTCTAAGTATGGAGTCAAATCCTCCTCCACTATCAAAATGCGCCCATGTTTGAAGTAAGGTGAAGACAAGTCTAAGTGTTGACTTTCTCATCTACCCTTTGAATACGCCCATGGAAGGTGAAGATGGATAAAAAGAATCTAAGGTGTTGGAGATAATTCCTTCACCATGTGCTAAATGTGCCCATATGGGCTAGGAAGAAGACAAAAACAGTTGACTTCCTCCTCCCCCCTTTGAATGTGCCCAAGAAGAGAATAAGGTGGAGTAAATGTTAAGTGAAGTTAATTCCTTCATGATGCCTATATGCGCCCATGCATGGTGAAGAGGATCCAAGGCGTTGTGCATGTGATAGATAATATTCCAAGTGTTGACTTCCTCCTCCCCCCTTTGAATGCGCCCATATTGGAAGTGGGGTCAAAAATATTTCAAGGTGTTTAGACTTAAATCCTCCTCCACATGTAAAATGCGCCCAAAGTGAGTTAGAGATGAAATTTGAAAAGGGCGTTGAAAGTGTTAAGTCCACCTTGGCATGTTAAATGCGCCCAAAGATGTTGGAGGTGGTAGCTTCTAAAAGGAAAATATGCTAGGCGTTGAAGTTAATTCCTCCATGATGCCTATATGAGCCCATGCTAGAAATGATAGAATATTTTTCCAAGTGTAAATATTTAAATTCCACCTTCCTTAGAAGAAATACGCCCAAGTTGATGAAGGAGATGAAATTTTCAGAGGCATGAATAAAATTGGCAGTGAACATGTCAGAGGGTGCCAGCTTCACGAAGATGATGAAAATTTTCAAAGTCAAGCAAGAAAATACGCCCACATATGAAGGATGAGAATAAATTTGATTGAAAATATTTTTTCGAAGGTTAAAAAATTGAAAAATTAAATGTACCCCTTCGTTTGTAGACCCATGAATTTGATGCTTTCTGAAGGGAATTTTCTTCTGGGTATCGATCATCTTCGACAAGGAATGGATTTTAAAGTCTTCCACAGCTTGCCAAGAAGTTTGAGATGAAGATTTTTCATGGACGCTTGAATAATGAATTTTCTAAGGGGAAAATTTTAAAAATTTCTAAGGCAAGGAATAAAATGTGTTGTTGAAATAAAATGCCTCGGATGACGAATTTGAAGTTGATTGACTAGATGATTTTGATCAAAATTGAAGGTGAATTTTCTCAAGCAAGAGATGGATGAAATCAAGTGTCGAACTTCAGCTAGTGAAATAAATTTCTTGAAGAAGATGCAGTTGAAGTTAACACTTTCAAAAGATGATTTTAAAAGTGCATCTCTTAAATACGCCCTTGAGGAAGATGAAATTTGTCTAAGGCATTGAAATATGATGCACAGGTGTTATATGCCCCAGCCTACAGATGTTGAAAAAACATGAAGAAAGCAAAGTTGGCCAGAGAAAAACAATGAGCCCTATCAAATCCGGAGATCACTCAAGTCTTGGGAGTCAAAGCATGAAAATCAGGTAAGTGAAGTGAATTTTTTATTATAGGTGTTCTAATGCCCTTCTTTTTATCTGTTTTGTAGGATGAACGCCGGGGCTAGAGCACGATGACTTGGGGAGATGAAGCGAGTACTTGGAAGAAATGGCTAAGTGTTGACCCAGTATGCACTCGATTCAAAGAGGTAGATGGCAAGGAAGAAATGTTCGAGTTCAAGATGAGAGAATCCTTCCAAGCTCAGGATGGAGGGGAAAGATGGGAACCCAAGTGTTAATGGTCACCATCAAGTATTTCAAAGTTGAAGAACGACATCAAGGAGGAAGATCATTGTCAAAACAGTTGAACGTGCCAGCCATATCTATTCAAGGAGTTGAAGCGGTGTTGACCAAACTCAGGCAGTTTGCAGTCGGAGAAGGAGCAGTGCGAACGCATCTATGAACAAGAATCTTCTAGAGAATGGTGGACATTAATTGTTCATTTATTACTCCACTCCTCTTTTTAGGGTTAGGGCTGAGGTGGCACAATTTGGGCCATCCATCTGATTGTAATTTGGACCGTCCATTGGACTTGGCCAGCTATATAAAGGGGCATCCCCCCTCATTTGTACCTCATTAGACAGTAGAGATTAGAGTAGATATAGGAAGATAGAGAGACAACTTAGAAGTAGCATAGCGTAGATTGGTAGCATTGTTTGAAGGAGGAAAGTTTTTCCTTTGAAAGCTTTGTAAGAAATTGATGTGAACACTCTCTCAATAAAAAGAGTTTTCATTGATGATGATCTCGTATTTTGTTGTCAGTAGCTAGCGAGGTTTCTTCGTCCTTCTACTTCAAGTAGGATTTTAAAGTAAAGTAAATAGATTTTGTTTCATGCAAGTAGATGCTAGTTGTGGAATGTGGTGTTTAATTTGAGTGGGCTTTGCTTATCCATGCCACTAGCAAGCTCACTGATGGTGGGTGCGCCTTGTGTGGTGAACTGGAATATCTTGTACTTAACTTCGATCATGATTTGTATGTCTATATGTGTCATTGTGATGGTATTTTTATGCTAAGTTGTGATCTGAACACCTTGAGCTACTCCTTTGAAGATTGCACCAGTTCTGTGGAAGTTGTCCGAAGTAAGGCAAAGCAGAGCCTGGTTGAAGTCTGCGAGAATTGATCGCCATGTCCCACGCCTTAGAGTAGATTAGAGCCTTCTTAACCCTGCACTATTTACATTCAGTACCTTATAGTTTAGGAAACAAGAACTTTATAGACAAATCTTTCGAGCATTTGAATTCCTTTCTCCGCCGTTGAACAATTCCGTAAGTCCCCTTGAAATACCAGCAAATCACAACGAACTAACTAAGAGTATCCACTACCTAGAAGGAACCTTGGAGTTGAACGCACAAACTTTCTCGCATCTCTGACCTGCTTTATGATAAGTTCTGCATCTCCTTCAACTTGAAGCAACTTGATCCCCATATCCTTTGCGTTTTTGAGACCTAACAAGAGCGCCTCATATTCAGCAGTATTATTAGTGCAATCAAATTGCAACCTATATGCAAAAGGATATAAACGACCTTCGGGAGAGATAATCACTACTCCCGCTCTGGAACCTGAAGTCGAACAACTGCCATCAAACTGCATCGTCCACATCTTCGATTCTTCATCTGACAATTCAGTGGAAAGAGCAAAATTTTGACAATCTTCCGTTACTTCGGACACCATAGCATATGTGCCTGGACCCGTATCTTGATACAACACTTGAGCATGTGGGTCCTAGGACTTCACCACTGTAAACTTCGATTTGGCTTCCGGCTCTAACTTGAAAGTGCCTTTCTTCAATGGGATTGTCGCGAACGACCAATCCATCTGTATTTCTCCTCCGAGATCCTTGCAAAAACTTCTACTAAGTAACATCCCGTAACTAGTAGGAATATCAGCTACTAGGATAGTCATCATAATCTTTTTCTCTGGACATGACGCTAGCCTCACTTGCGCATCTTTGAGTTGACCGACTAACGGCACCGGTTTGGACTCAAGTGAATAACACTTTTCCTAAGTCGGGGTGCATGAAAGTCCCAACGCGTTCATAATCTGTAAAGGCATAACGTTGTCCGAAGCTCCACTGTCAATTATGCAATTGCTCAGCTTAAAATCTCCTATATATAAAGATATATAGAACGGCCTAGGCTTCTCTTCTGCAGGAACTGAGGATTGTAATAATGTCGGCTAAACGACATTCTTCTTATTAAGAACATTCAAGATTCTATCCAACTGCTCTGGATGATCTTGTAAATACTCCAACTGAGATATCTGTACCTTTGTCTTCATTATGGAAGACACGATGTCAAAGCTTGCTGAAGACGTATCTAAAGCTGCTGGCAAGATATTTTCTTGTGAAGGTTTAAGATTGGAAGTAGAAGCTACTTCCTTTGCTTTTGTATTCAAATTCTGCTTTTCCTCTTCCTCCTTTTGTGCTTTGAAATGTTGAGCACGTGTGAACACAGGTGAGGTGATATTCTCAAGATTCACTGCAAGAGAAAAACGACGGGATTCTTCTTCTTCTTCAATAATGGGTTCTCGATCAAAATATCCCGTTGCGGAGTCGCCATCAAACTCGTCTGTCTGTGAAGAGACGACGTTTGAACTAAAAGGTATGAAGACTAAACTAGTAGCAGAATCGGCAAATCCCATGAGCTGATTCATTCTTTGATTTTCCGGACAAGAAGCCCCGATGTGCTCTGCTGAATCATGGAACGTGCAAAAGACCGTAGCCTTCTCAGCTTCATTATTTTGTCTCGGTTCTCCTTGCGGAAACTTTGACTTGAAATTATTGTACGGCTGAAAGTTATTCCTTCTCGACTGGTACACTGGTTGTGATTGAAAAGGTGGTGGGGGCAAGGCTGGTTGCCCTTGAGGTGGTGACTGTCTCTTTAGTATTGTCACCTCATTTGCTACCTTCTGTAGCAATGGATCAGCCGACGCTTGCACGAGCGGCCTGATCGAATCATCTTTCATCTTGCCGGTTGTAATCATCGTATCTTCAAGCTTGATTGCTTCCTCCTGAAGGTGTTGTAGATCATCTTCTTCGCTTATCTTCAGGAAAAAGGCAATTTCTGACGGCAATGCGTTGATGAAAGAACTCATCAAAATCTCATCAGATGGATTCAAAGTGTGAGAAAGACGTGTAACAAGGCGGTTAAACCTTGCCATGAACTCCCTCATCGGTTCATGCTTTTCCATCTTTGAATTTGAGAGTTGTGCAAATAATCTATGATTGTCTTCGGCAGGCTTGAATCTTGCCAAAAACTTCTCACTCATGATGGCCCAACTGGTAATAATTCCTGGCTCAAGATTATTGAACCAGTCTACTGCGTTGTTCTCAAGAGTCTCCACGAAAAGACGAACGGCGATGTCTTCATGTGCAACATGCAAAACGGAACAAGCCACCGTGAATGTTGATAGATGTTCATCTGGATGTTTGGAACCATCGCCATGAAATCTCGGGAAAAATTTGCGTGATCCCTTGGGCAATTCATGATGTCCTGGTAGAGCCAACGGTCCAATATTGTCGCCCCAAGGCAAGGGGGCTGGACGTCTTGCATTTCTTCCATTACGACCGTTGTGATCATCACCATTGTTGTTGTTATTACGATCACCCATCTCTGCTATTGGAGTGGGAGTTTCTTCTTCAAAAATTTCTGATTCAGTAAATTGATCAGGAGCTTCAAAAAAACAGGATCTGGCTGGATAGGAGGATTTCTTCTCCTTCTTCTAATGTAAACTTGGTACGCCAGGATGCTTAATTCCACGCGGGAGGTGGAAAAACTGGTCTACCTGCTGCAAGATCTGCTTTTTCTTTTTCTTTATCCAGAGTTGTAACCGCGTTTCTCCACTGAGTGGTAGATGTATGATTTTCAAAAATAAACGTGCGCAAGCTACTAATAATATCTGACTGTTCTGCTTCGATGAAGACTAAATTCGACTGAATAACAGGCGGACTTAGTGCTGGTTGTTGTACTGGAGCAGTAGGACGCCAGATAGTCATAACCGTGACATGAAGTTTTCGAGGCCTCGTGCCCTACGGTGGGCGCCAGAAAACTGTTGGCGTAACAACTAGCACCTCTGGAGTAAGAGTTGGTACGGACAGCTATGCACACTACGCAATGAGTGCTCTTCAAATTAGGAGGGGAAGCTCCCTCGTTGTGCTTGACAAAAATACCTGCAAAGGGAAATAAACTAAACTAATTCCTGTCTTTTTGTTTCAGCTGTAGAGGTACAAGGCTTTCTCGAAAACTATATACGTTGCAGCTGAGAATTTTCTCTGGTTTCGCAGATTCACTAACTACAACTAAACTTAATTGCTTAAATTCTATCCAGTCTCCTCAAGAAAACAGAGCATGAGGAAACGGAGCAAGGTTTGACTATCAGACGATAAACAAGTATAGACCCTCAACTTGAAGGCAAGGTGGCACATCTATTTGCTCAATCTAAACAAGTTTATTGATAACAACATCACACGATAAACTGAATACGGATTCTCTACTTGAGGGCAAGGTGGCACAACTATTATCTCAATCCGAATAAGTTTATTGTTCACAACACCATACGATAAACAAGTGCAGATTCTCTACTTGAAGGCAAGGTAGGCACAACTATCATCTCAATCTGAACAAGCTCATTGAACACAAAACAGATTTATCTAAACTATGGAAAGAATTCACCATCACAATCGCATGAAACCCTATGTGGCATAACAATTGATCATAAGAGCAAAGACGCATGAACAAATACCAAAAGAGCAATATTGAGGGCAAGGTAGGCGCAGCATATATTTCTCTCTCAAGCAAAAGTTAATTACAAATGAGCAAAAGCTCTTATTTATATACATCAAGGTGTAGGTAACCCTAAAATCACCTTGAGTCATCTACAGTCTTGCAATGCATGCAAGATTTGCTGCCAAACCCTAATGAAGTAAACTATACAGTTAACTGGAAAGCTACCATCAATTAACCGATACATTTAACCTAAATGGACCATGTGCAAGCATGCACGCCCTTATTTAAAGCAAAGTTAACTGGACACTACCCTCAGTTAACTGGAAACCCTAACCCTAACTCCTGTGATGATAATTCCAAGGACGAGATAAGCATGTGTTAAGTCAGCAAGTAAACTCAAGACTGAAAGTCGAGTTAACTGCTGTTCATGACTCAACCCTTGAAATTAACTGCAGGTTCCAACTGGCAGATCACTCCATGTCATCTCGGTCTAACACTTCAACCAAGAACTCATCAATCTCTCTATCATCTAGCATTTTGATGCTGCCCAAAACAACAGTCTGTTTCTTTAGTTCTCTACCACTTTCTGTGACTGTGTGCATGCCATCTTTACAATCTTTAGTCGCCTTCCTTAGACTGGCTGCAATCACTGAAATATTCTCTAACTTAGGCGCCATTGGTTCTCCTTCAAGGCTGTCACGAATCAACTTCTCAAATTCAGCTTGTACTTTGTCCAACTCAACATACGTGCCATCTTCAAGAAGATAATGACATGGAATCTGAACAACGAAACCACTGACAAGTGCAAGTACTCCAACCACATCATCCTTGAGTGAAAACAACTTGGTAGAAATCTTCTCACATATTTCCATTTTGAGAAGGTGCTGCTCTCTCCAAGTAAAAACCTTGTCTTGATCCTCGACAATCTCCAAGGCATCATATGCAACTGACAACTGAGATACAAGAATACGATCCTTTGCCAAACTCTCTGCAACCGCAACTTCGAGCAACTAAATACCCTGACGGAGTTTATGTGCATCACTCCTCAACTGATACAAATCTGTAAGAAGACGCCGACCTGTAGCAACTAAACTTTCAATCCAGTTGTCCAAAAGTCTACCATGACCGACTAACTGATCCAGCTTTCATTGTTCTGCAGGTGTATTCTGAGGAAGAACAGGTGCTCTACTCGAATTTCCATGAACAAGATCAGAAATGTACTGACGAAGTTGACTATTTTCAGCCTTGAGTAAGGCCTTATCTTCTCCATCCTTTGTGATTCGCTCTTCAAGATTATTAGTGACGATCTTAAGAAGAGTCACATCTGTCTCTCGAGTGGTCCTGCCAAGATTAGCCTTAGTAAAAGGGAAATCACCAACTTCGACTTCATCCAAGCTTTTACCTTCTGGAGGAACGGCAACTTCAATAACAATCTCTGATTTTGGAGTTTTCTCAATATGCACCTATTTCTTGATCTTCTTGTTCGACCTTCTTTGATAAGGTTCACCGAACTCAGACAAATCAAGGTTGTACGAAGGTTCTCGCCTCTGTCTTCCCAAAGACTTCTCGAGCCAACAAGACTGAACAATATTTTCAATTCGAGGAGAGACTGTCCCTGATGTATCAACCTGTGGTGGTTCAGGTGTCTCCAATCCAGCTTGAATTGGTGTCTCAAGCTTAGAATCTATGTCAATAGGTTGCATGTGAGGCGGACTAGGAGGTTCAACGTGAGGTTCAGCCTGAATAACTGTCTCTACTGGAATCTCAGGAACATTCTCAACTTGTTTTTGCTTCCTCTTACCAGTAGCTCTCTTTCCCGTGTTTCCACTGAGTCGAACCCCTTCAGGAGGTATCACAATGGCCTTGACTCGAGGTCTCGCCCTAGAAGTAGAAGGCAACGAAGAGAAATCCTTTGGCGGCTCTGTCACAAGAACTAACTTCCGCTTCTGTTTGCTCTCCAAGAACAACTTGCTAGTCTTGATAACTGATTTGGAAACCTCCTCGATAGAAGTATTCTCCTTAGCGTACCAATCAGGTGAGCGAAGTGGCTGCCGAGCAACTTGATCTTTGACATATGAATTGAGAAGAACTTCTACATCATCATCTGATAGACCATCAACATCTTCTGATAGGTAATCAGAGAGCTGACCGATAGTGAGTCTACAATAGTGACGACGACGAACCTCGAATTCATCTTCACAATTAGCCCAGAAATCTTCAAGTGCTGGCTTTTGTGCAATCCCTCGCTCCAACCTGTCTGCATAATGACCAAGAGGATCATAGGAACGCCTCTCAGTATGAGTCTTGAATTTGAACCTTTCTATCTCGGTTGACATAAGTTTGGCATCTGTTGCTGCATTGCATGTGAAAATTCCCAATGTAAATGGAAAATTGACCGCAATCTTATGACGATTGCGAAGAAAGAAATGAACATGTTGCATCTACCTAAGAAACTCCATGAAGATGATCTTGTCTGACGGATACCTTGGCAACATCAAGGGCTCTCCAACATATCCATAAACCCGGATGTATGTGAAAGTAGGGAACTGGATAAACCAATCCGCCCAAGTGTCCATCGCTAATTTTGCCTCGGCAGAAATATGAATGTGCATTTCATTGTCAAGATCTCTAACTGTCCTCATAGAAAAGTGATCGTTGACTGCTCGGAAGTCTTGCTCGGATTGAGAGAACTCCAACTGAGGATAATACTCATGAACTCGTTGAACACCGAGAGTGCCATTAGTTTTTAGAAGCCTGTAGCTACCTTGAAATGCAACCAAGTAGACCAAGTATGATATCATGTGAAACTCATGATACTTGAGAAAATTAGTAATCTGCTGATGTAAGCAATCACTAATCAACATAGCCCAGTCAAAATGCTCTGTGCCATCAAGAATTCTGGTAATTAGGTAAAACATCCATGAACGGAAAGTGCTAGCATCCTGTTGACCGGTAACTCGATTGAGTAAAGTTATCAAAACAACAACTTCGTCTTTGAATTCACCACTACCAACCTTTTTAGGCATGTTAGTCTTTTGAACTTTCAGCCATTTTTGAGCCACCTTCCTCTGCGAACGTTGTTGATCAGCATCCCATATCTTCTCATAGGCTTCAAGAACCACAGTAAAGTTATCTGAACGAGGAGAAATAGCAAAGCATTTCTCTATGTCCTTTGGTTTGATACTGCAAACAACCCTCCCGTCAACTAATCTGATTTGTCGTGAAGATGAGTCATAATGCTTAATGCAAGCAAGAACGAACTCAAGATCGAAAGTAGTAACAGGAATGGATGCCGCTGCCAGCAACCTGGAACGCTCAAGATTCCTCAACGAATTGTTGCTAACACCCTCCAGACTGCTCAGATTAACCACTGGATAAACATGATTCAGGTCTGTGTCTGAAGTCTTGATGAAATTATGTGCAAGAGCCGATTTGGCCTTGTAATCAATGAGATTGAACTGCATTTTGAAAATGAGGACTTTTGACTGTAAAGTCGAATATACTTGAAGAACTTTCTGAAAACCTCTGGACAAGGCTAAAAATAGCCTATGACGAAAGAAATTTTCGAAGTTTTTCTGGAACGTGGGTTTTGTGCACAACGGAATTCTGAACAAACCCAAATAACTAAATTCTCGAAAAAATGTGTTTCGAGCCCACATGCAAAGAGATTCTCGGAAAAAAGCACAGAGCTTCAAAATGAAGGCTACGGGGCGATTTTCTCGAAAAAATCTAAGACGTGGGTTTTGCTGCAAATGTTGAAGTATGCGAACCCAGATGATCAGATTCTGAATATGGGTTGAATTTCTTTGACATGCGAAGAAAGTAACTAAGGTGAGAAATAGAAGAAATAAGACAAAAGATAGAAAGTTTTGCTTGTCTGCTTCTGAAAAATTCGCCAACTTCTTCCTTGGAACTTGATGAAACCTGCATGCAAAGTGAAAATAAAGTCTATAATCTTCTTCCTCTGAACAATCTGAACTCGTTGATATGAAGAACGCTGAATTCGGACACCCGTAGCACCTTTAGCTTGCTGGTTGCTCAAGAAGAATATGAACTTCGAAGCTAAAGATGATGAAATAATGGACGCCATTGCTTGGTTAAATAGATTTTCATCTATGAAATTCGAATAAAGCATGGAATCCTTGAAAAGTGCGCTTGGCTTGTGATTGGACCTCATTCCAGTTAACTGAAACTAAGATAAGCTAAATAAATCGCCCTGCTTTAGGGTTTCCCTTTTCAATCTTCAGTTAACAACTTCATGTGATTTTGACTTTAGTTAGCAATCCACATTAAGTTCGCCATCCTTCACACTTGCTTTAAAATAAAAAATTTAGAACTAAAGCGTCCCTTTTGAGAACTAAAGTTAACAATAAGAAATTCGCCATATTTTATGCTTTAAATATTCCAAATATAGTGACCCTTTCAAGACTTCAGTTGACATAGAATGAATGCGCCAACTTCACACTTATGCTAAAAATAACGACCCTTTTGGAACTTAGGTTATCATTCTTTGTAAAATGTGTCAGCTTCACAAAACTATGCTTCATCATTTATGCCGTCCCTTTTAGAACTTCAGTTGACAAAAGGTGAATTCGCCAACTTCACAAAGTCTTCACAATTGCAACCAAATTCGCCATGCATGTGAACTTAAGTTGGCTTTCAAGAATAATCTTCAGTTAAGTCAACATGCAATCAAGTTAACTCAACATGCAAGGTTGTTAACTGAACATGCAAACTAGTTAACTTGACATGCGAACTGAAAGATCACTCAACATGCCAATATACGAATTGAAGATGACAACCCAGAAAACATTTAGTCTAACTGTAGTCAGAACTCCAGTTAAGGCGTCCATTCAACTCTCTTTCGAAAATTCAACTTTGAGCTCTTAAGGCGAATTCCAGACTTAGCCAAATTTCATGAAAATTTAAGCTAAAACCTCTGCCGAGACCTCTGTTCATCTTCTGACACTGGTTGACTGACTTCTCCGATTGGCTGGCTGACAGGTGCATCGCAGAGCTGAACAAAAACTGATCAAAAGGTATCTTGAGACTGGAAACCATAAAACTGACATCTGAAGGCTCAAAAATCCAAGCGCCTTTTTCAAAAGCTGCGCTTTTCCTCAGACTTAGTCAAATTTTGACTTCTGCATTTCGTACGAAGGGAAAAATAAATCCTTCATAACTTCTGTTTTACCAATTTTCAGGACTGGATCCCAGGTTCACTGCTTAGCTGACTTCATTTTGCATGACAGCTGGAAAGGCACATTTCCCAAGAAAACATCATCTGAGGGGTGAAAATCAAGGGCGCCTTTTTTGAAAAGTTGCTCTTTTCCTCCAGACTTAGCCATTTTGGAACTGACTAGAATAACACAAAAACTCCGACTGCAAGCTGCTGAGACATCCTTTGATCTGACGGAGACAGGCAACGGAAAGTTGAACGTAACACAGACATATTGAACATCTGATATCATCAAAATGAAAGCATTAAAGGCTTGAAAAGCTCAGGCGCCTTTCTCAAAATGTGCTCTTTTGCTTTTTCTTTGATATTTTGACTAAGATTTGACCCCAGGTTTGACCTCCAATTCAGGCACTTCAGCAACTCAGATTCACCCACTGACGGATGCGTCGCGAAGCTTGAACAAAAGTGAGACAAACATCTTGGGTAGCTTTTAGTCAAAATCCTTCATTTGACAACTCAAAAAGATGGGCGCCTTTCTCAAAAGCTGCGCTTTTCTCCAGTGTTAGTCAATTGTTAGTCAATTCTCGTCTTCGCCTCGTTCTGCACTGTATCTTCCACAACTTGCTCGAAACAGTTCCGTTTGACAAACTTGATAACTTACTGCGAAGCTGACGTGATGCCGGACAAATGTCTGCTGGAGGTGACAAACCCTAAAAACAAGATCTAAGCCCCTAAAAGATAGGGCGCCCTTTTAAAAATGTGCTCCTTTCTCCAGAGATAGAAAATTTTGATGATTTTCCTTCAAATTTTCATTTTCCTTAAATCTCTTCAGTAACAGACTGACATGATATTGACACCAACTCCATATTTGAAAACCCCAAAATGACCTTCTGACATCACTTCAACAGGATTAAGACTAAATTAAGCAAAATGCCTTAGTGAAGCAAAAATTTTGGTTTTGGGTACAACATAGCACAAGATGCATCTGCATCACAACTCAAAGAAATATATGATCAATAATCGAAGATACTAACATTGACTATTTGTACTTTTCTTTCATAATATATCTGTTTTGTTCTTTGTTTTATGTACATTATTTGCTTCTTTTAATTCATAGATCATCTTTTTTAAGTAGTAATTTAAATTTACAAGTAATTTTAATAAAATCATTTTTCCAATCAAAATTATGATGAGAATTATATAGATGTCTTATGAAATATATCATGAATTTATAATTAAAAATATTATAATTTATGTGTTTAACCTCCTATCCTTCAACCCATTTATTAAAGTATTACAATGTAATCACACAATAATTACTATGCATATCCAATACTACGTGGTCACTCGTAATTTATAAAAGTATAATATACATTCCAAGATGATATTCATGCATTGGACTACATGAATATCCTTTGTTCATAATGTACAAATAGAATATTAGTCCTATACAGTATGGCAAATGTACAAGGTTATTGGGTTGATCAAGTCCAATAGCAAAGTACAATAGATAAAGATGGTACTAACAAAATCCATTAAGCACCTAAGCAAAAGAAAACAACAATAGGTTATGACTACCCACATAGTACTTCATAAAAACACTAGGTCCAATCTTTCTTTTCCTATACCAAATATAATTAACCTTAAAATATCATTTCACATGGTAACTCAAACAAAACTTTGGGTGTATTTCTATCAATACCTAATCTAGTCATAACATCTTTTGACATATATCACTTTGTGAAAGACTCATAGGTAATTAGATTAAATAATGAGAAACAACAAATATCAACTGTGTGACATTTGTTAGACTTATCAAGGCTAGAATTTTTATATCCATGTATCTAGGATGTATAATTTAATTATGGTTGTTATCTCAATTTGGTTTGATTCAAAGTTCAAAACATATATTGATATGAATCTTCAATAACACTATTGTTTTCTTATCAATTTGACAACATAGAAAGTTTCAATAAAATTATTTATAAAGGAAACATGCGAAAGATTTAAACATCACATAACCTACTTGCATATCATATAAATGGTTGGAATAGATAGTCTCTCCCCCTGTAAAATTTGACATGCCTCCATTTCTAAGCCTAAGAGAGCCTATTTGGTTTCATATCCTATAATAATGTTATGTTATTCTCACCAACTCATTCCAAAACATAGTGTCAATTTTTCCAAGTTTAAGATGTGAATCCAAGGACCTATGGGTTATGGGCCCCTAATGTAACTTACGTTAAACAAATCTAGATGTTGATTTTGAATAAACATAACAAGCATAGTATGTAATGTCCCCTTCTTAGTGGCCATCATAATGTTTGTTTAGCCTTTTTGCTCCCAAAGGCTAATTGGAGAAATAAGGGAGAAATTATTAAATTAATTATTTTATAAGGTTATTAAAATATTAAAAATCAAAAGTAACCTTATATTTAATTAATTTAATATAGTGACTCAAAATAAATTATTATTATAATAAAGTCACTAAAAATAAAAATAAAAGAATATTAAAGAAGCTTCTAAAAGGCTGCCCTAGTCTTGGAGGAAAAAGGATAAATAGAATAGAGTTGGGCATTGATCCTGGATATTGACATTTCTGCATAATATAATTGAAGGTCTTTGGATACGGAGTTTCGCATTGATTTGCATAACTGAGGTAGTGAAACTATCTACTGAAGGGTTGCAGCTGATTGGAGGAGTTACTTCAGACTTCTCATCGCACCAAAATTTGTGGCCAAAGGCCAATTTTGAAGAAAATCGATTGGAGTAGATTGAGGAGCAGTTTGGCTGATTAGAGTCATCATCTTCATGCTTACTTGGGACAATTTGGGAGAGTATGATATTCTGATATAAAATCTCAGTCACATATCAGCTAGTTGGAGAGGGACGATTTTATTCATGGAGGGCTTGAATGAGTTTGATTTCTTCCTTCGAGTGAGGCGCACCATTCCTTGATGTCTATTGATGATTTTTGGAGCTTATAAGGGACACAAGGAGTTGCTAATAATTTATTACCAGCAATCTGATCCAGAACTGGGGCGGCACTTGCAGGAGGTCGATTTCATCATTTTGAGAGTCTTCTTCATCAACAAAAAGTTGCTATCAAGTCTTCACTTCATCTACAATTTTGTACCAGGTTCCTCTTGCCATTTGCTACATATATATTGCATTCTAGTTTTAATACCCAGGCTGCATTTTGTTCTCAGACATTGTAGAAATTGCATAAGTTGTAATGCCAAGAGTCTTGGCCCATTTAATATCAGCATTGTAGTAGACATTATATTGCAATAAAGAAGATACAAGTTGCTGGTCTGATATAGTTGTAATTGAGCATGTTATTCTCATTCATGGACAACTTAATAGTGTGCATGCCAAGTGTTTGACGAAATGCCAATTGGCTGTAGGTGCACTTTTCATATATAGTTTTCATCTATTTGCATTAAAAATCCAAAAAAAGAGCATTGCATTGCATTCTAATCTTTCCTTAGTCATCATAGAAGTCTTTTCAAGTATTCAAACATCTTAGCATTCATTACAAACAAGCAAAATCAAACTGAAACATCAAATCAGCAAGCAAAGACTTTGCACACCAACTGTTTGACAAAATTACAAATGCAGAAATTCAAGTGTTTGGAAGTCAGTTTGAGTTGGGTTCATTACATAGTAAGACTATTATCTTAAAATAGAGACAAACCGAATTGATATTAGCATAACTATATAAATTCCACCGTTATAATAACTAAAGCAATAATGCTTATTGCAAAAAACAACTTCCTTAGATAAGCATGACTTGAACTTAATACCACTCAAACTCTCCCATACATGAATCAACTAGTTCACTTGTTGAGTATTGTAATGAGCTTATAATTAATATTATCAATCATATTACGTTGTATGGAAATGAATGGTAATTTTAGTTATATAATTCATATCTTATATTTTATCAAATTTTAAATCTTGAATTCATATACACATTAATCTATATTTACTTGTTTATTATTAAGGTAAGATAAACATCAAGTAAATCAAGTGGTAAAGGTACTAGATAAATATTAACATCCCTTCTAATTCCCATGATTTGTCCATACAAAATTTCTATATAGAGTTTTATTGGTCTATTCTTTTGTAGTGATGTTTAAGAACTTCCATGCTTGAGTTCACATGATGAAACAACTGACCAAACACAAAATTGTTGTCAAGGATGCACATAGTAGCATGTAGAAACCCCAGTTTCCCCTATTCTCCGGATCTGACAGTTTGTTTGACTTTCTGAAGGTTTTAGGGTTTTTTGACCGTTTTTGAGGTTTTGCATAAATAAACAAGAATACGATTTGGCTAGGAATATGAAATAAATGCTTTAAAAAATAATCTAGCTTCGTAAATAGAAAACCCTAACACGAATATTGAGTCTGGATCATATATTAATCTTTTGCAATTATTACAATGAGAATCTGATGACATGCAAAGGAGAAAGGTAACATTTTTGAAAACCTGATTTTTGCACAGCAATAAATGAACAGCTAAAAAGGTACAGCTGCAATGATTGATTGTTTTCTCCTCCAGTCTGTTGTTCTCAAACACCTCCAGCAACCCTAACGCTTCCAGATGATGAAGAAAGGTGGTCTGAAGATAGGCGTTTTGCTCAAGACAAAGAACACGCTTTCCTATGCTGGTACGGCCTGACAAAACTGTACGGCCTGCTGCTGTTTGAATGGTACGGCTGAGAGAATAAGTTTCTTCTCCCTCCTTCCGGTGCTCTGATGTGGACACAAATGTCACGGTGCCTCTAACTGATGAATAAGAAAGACCTTAATGAGGGCGTTTGGCTCCCTTCTGTGAATACGTCCTTTCATGAATAGTACGGCCTGTACAAAACAGTACGGCCCTGTGTGCAGCAATATTAATAAATAAAATATACAACCTTCTCTGTGGTTTCCTGTATCTGGTAAAAATAGGTGCTTTCCTGAATAGATTTGTTCAACTGGATTCAACTCTGAAAACCCCTGATTATATCAACTCTGTGATGCTCTGCAACTTCTTCTGAAATGAAGAAATTCCTCTGATGGCAATAAATCAGATGTTATTTCACATCCTCTGAACTGCTTCGATGGAGATGGCTCGTTCTCCAACGAATTTCGAACTCAAACCCTAAGGTCTCCGTTCTCTTGCAAGACTGGCAAATTTTTAATTCATAAAATATCATAATGGCTCATTTTCCAATGCAAAACCCTTTATCCTCACAAAAGTGCGATTTCCTCCATAATAGGGTTTTAATTAAAATATTCACATTTTAATCTTTTAATAATTCAATAGTCTCTGTTGAATATTTTAATATAATTTAAAATATCAATTTTGGCCCCTTCTGATGATGGGCGCACCCCTCAATGAGAAATCACTTAAGTTATAATTTAAAATTATAACTTTATATTATAAGCCTTAATTAATTAATATTTAATCAATGCAATTAAATATTAATATTTCACCCGTTAATCATCCGTTTACTGTTCCGTCTGAAGCTGACGAACTCTGAAGTGATTCTGGATGCCGCCAAAGCCATACTGCTAAAAATAGCAGGGGTCCGATACTGCCTGCCAGGAACTGCTAAAAATAGCAATTCTGCAAAAAGTCTCCGATCGAGCCCAAACGAAAGCCAACTGATCAAAACTGCCAATCTGACGCTGAGCCACGCTCCGAAACGACCCTCTAACCACTCTGTCAGCCTACGAGGGTCTCATGATAGGCCAATCTCACGATCTCTGATGCTCGCCAAAAATGGGGACATGACAGTCCGCCCTCCCTAAAATTGCTTGACCCCAAGCAATCTCCACTGCAAAGAAACTCCGATCCTCGGAAGGCCGAAAAGAAAAAAATGTGAAATGCCCCACACATCTCGAACTGTCTCCTGTAGCATCATCAAAACTCAACTGCGCAATCAATGCCTGGATCCCAAACCCAGCGTAAAAGTCTGTCGTGACGGTCCTCCTCAGGCTGCCACTGCGCTCTACTGCCTCCAACTTCACCATGCTGAGAATAGTGAAGTAACCCAATGGGACCCACCCAATACTCTGTGTCAAAGCTGTCGCCACCGGGATCCCAATACAATATGAATCCACATCCATCTGTCATGCAAAGATAAACACTTCTAAAAGCATCTACTATCCTGAATCTCTCCCTGTCTTCTACTAAATACTCATGGATGTGATAACTGTCCAAACCATCATGCCAACTAACACCATAGTCGCCCTGTACCCATGTAACTGTATGAAAAATCTGCGACATAGAAGTATCAAGCCCTGTCAAATACATATCGGCATGATGTAAAATGGACTGCTGTCCCTGCAAGTAATACCCCGCAAACTGCTGAGTCAAGTACCTGCATCTGCTAATCCCATCTTGTGAAGATGGTAACTCTGCACACAATAATGAGTTACTCCCCTCAACTGTACCGAGAGAATCACCCTGTGCACAAGTATGGTGCATCGAATACGAATCATGTACAGGTGGATCAAAGGAAAAACCGTAAGCACTCCTCACCGTGTACACCTCATTGAACTCCTCTGTGAGTTTGGTTTGGAATTGCGATGCACTGGAACAATCCCAAACACTACGTCATCACCCAACCTGGAACTAGTATCAAGAGTACGATCAGCGTCCAACTCGAAGAGTGGGTTATCATAGATTGAACCACTATCAAATTCAAACAATGGATTATTCACAAACTGCACAATCACTCCACACTGATCTGAATCATCCATCTCTAAATCGCTGGAATAATAAATTGAATTGTACTCCTGACTAGGCTCAACCAGCTGCCGATCATAGTCAACTGCATCGGATGAAAAGACTGATTTGCTTCCAGGAGAGGGAAACAAATCATCACAAGTACCAATCTCCCAACGGGATGAGACTCTGAATATCTGCTGTGAAGATGGGCAAGTATCGAGGGTTGTCACACAACTCTCCAGTGTATCAACAACCATGTCACAGGAACTATCAATGAACTGCCCTGCATCACCTATCACAGAACTAATGTCGAGAGGACCTGGTGCAACACATGGCTCACTGCAACTCTCATCTAGTGCACTCATCCTATCTGTAACAACTGCCCCTGTGACCGAGATGAATGTAACCTCATCCTCAACATCTCCCACGCTGCTATGAACCATGGGTGTATACTCCTCACCAACCGCTGCCCTGGAAGACTGAACTATATCCAAGGGTGGTGAAGATTGTGCTAAACTCAACACCACGGTAAACCTCTCAATCTGTAACTGTGACTCTCGAAGAGCCAACTGGGTGCTCTGCAATGAATCCATAGTCACCTCAAGCTCATGAGTGAGCTCATCCATCCACTCCTCCTTTCCCTTCCATGCATCATAACAAATGCCATCCCACTCGAGAAGGAAATCCCTGTCCGCAAGTAGTCCTAGGTAATTTTGTTTCATCGTTCCAATCACTTCTCGGAGTGCATGTACCACTGCAAGGGAAAAACCACTATCACTGTGCTCATCTGTCGAAGGCGGACACCAACCATAGGTAGTCAACATCTGACGAGCAACGTCAAAATGCTCAAGGGCGGTGGCAATCATATTATCATTCACTTGTAGTTGCCCAACCAAATGATGAGGATTCTGAAGCTTACGACCACCATACAAGATTTCCGGTTCACCATATGCACTATGATATGACGCTGATCCGTAATCGCTCACCGCATGATAAGCAACATCATATGTGCTTTCATCCATGCACACATCAGCATTTAAGGTACTGCTGCTCGGTACCTCAAAGGATGGCTCAACTGATACGGTAGAAGTTGCTGGTCTAACAGTATCTTCACACGCTTCTACTCCAACAGTGACTGTATGCCCATCCGAAGCACGATCCTGGGATTCCATATCAACATACGAATCCTTTAGCTTGTTTTCAGAGGTCTGATCCGGAAAATCAGATTCACCATGATTTAAATTCTCAACGCCAACTGCATCTGAAGTACCCAACTCTTGAGTCTCTTCACGTGACAACTCAATAGGGTTACTTTGCATCTGCGAAATAGCTGCTATCTCATGCTCACGCGAAGTTTTAACAACACTGTCATAAAAATCAGAAGTGACTTCAATAGTCGAAGCTTCTTGAGTCACCTCCTGCAAAGACGATGTAAGTAAATTATTACCCCAAGCTGTGCTAGTGCTGTCTTGACTCAAATCAGCACGCTTATCAAATTCCTGTAATAAATTTCTGCCTACTTCATAGGGATTTGAAAACACCAAATCATTCTCATGAAGGATTGTATCACCCTTATGCGTAGATTCTCTATCCGTTCCAGACGTAAACAACTCACGAGCTATAGTCAGATATTTTTGTCTTGCAAACTCTGTCTTATGGCAAAGACTCGGGTGCAAGTCCATGTAACTCATGAAAGGAAGTTTTGTTTTAATCTTCTGAGGTAGAATGCTATACTCCTGGAACATTCTATGTACTTCTCTTTCTGTGTTTTGTGGTGTTCTGTCAATAGTGATCCTTCCGCTGATCTCAGCTGATTCTAACTGCCACCTGTCGTTCGCTGTTCTAAAGGTACCAACGAACAAACCCTCATGCTGTTCACCTGTTATAGCCTCATCGGGCTCCTGTCTCCTGAAAGTAGGCCTAGTAGGCCTATCTGCTGTCCGTGACACTGTCCTAGGAGCTCTCCATGAACCTGCAACACTCCTGTCATCGTCACAATGTGGTGACGGTCTCCTCGGAGTATCCAGTCTCTGAAGTGCAACTGCCAACTGCTGTAATACACCATGACCGCCGTTGACCTGCACTAAGATCTCTGAGTGCATGCAAGACCTCTACACTGTTCCGATCTCTGATATCGTGAGGAATCTCTGTTCTAATATTATCTGTTCTATCAGACCTGTAATTCCTGTCAGCCATGATATCTGGCTATCTGCTCAAACTGCGTTGCCTTTCAATCAAGGCACGTCTGCGTGTATAATACCTGTATGTGTCAAATTCCTCTGGCTGCATGTGATGGCTAAACCCTAAGGATGGCAGGATTTAGCTCTGATACCACTGTAGAAACCCCAGTTTCCCCTATTCTCCGGATCTAACAGTTTGTTTGACTTTCTGAAGGTTTTAGGGTTTTTTGACCGTTTTTCAGGTTTTGCATAAATAAACAAGAATACGATTTGGCTAGGAATATGAAATAAATGCTTTAAAAAATAATCTAGCTTCGTAAATAGCAAACCCTAACACGAATATTGAGTCTGGATCATATATTAATCTTCTGCAATTATTACAATGAGAATCTGATGACATGCAAAGGAGAAAGGTAACATTTTTGAAAACCTGATTTTTGAACAGCAATAAATGAACAGCTAAAAAGGTACAGCTGCAATGATTGATTGTTTTCTCCTCCAGTCTGTTGTTCTCAAACACCTCCAGCAACCCTAACGCTTCCAGATGATGAAGAAAGGTGGTCTGAAGATAGGCGTTTTGCTCAAGACAAAGAACACGCTTTCCTATGCTGGTACGGCCTGACAAAACTGTACGGCTTGCTGCTGTTTGAATGGTACGGCTGAGAGAATAAGTTTCTTCACCCTCCTTCCGGTGCTCTAATGTGGACACAAATGTCAAGGCGCCTCTAACTGATGAATAAGAAAGACCTTAATGAGGGCGTTTGGCTCCCTTCTGTGAATACGTCCTTTCATGAATAGTACGGCCTGTACAAAACAGTACGGCCCTGTGTGCAGCAATATTAATAAATAAAATATACAACCTTCTCTGTGGTTTCCTGTATCTGGTAAAAATAGGTGCTTTCCTGAATAGATTTGTTCAACTGGATTCAACTCTGAAAACCCCTGATTATATCAACTCTGTGATGCTCTGCAACTTCTTCTGAAATGAAGATATTCCTCTGATGGCAATAAATCAGATGTTATTTCACATCCTCTGAACTGCTTCGATGGAGATGGCTCGTTCTCCAACGAATTTCGAACTCAAACCGTAAGGTCTCCATTCTCTGGCAAGACTGGCAAATTTTTAATTCATAAAATATCATAATGGCTCATTTTCCAATGCAAAACCCTTTATCCTCACAAAAGTGCGATTTCCTCCATAATAGGGTTTTAATTAAAATATTCACATTTTAATCTTTTAATAATTCAATAGTCTCTGTTGAATATTTTAATATAATTTAAAATATCAATTTTGGCCCCTTCTGATGATGGGCGCACCCCTCAATGAGAAATCACTTAAGTTATAATTTAAAATTATAACTTTATATTATAAGCCTTAATTAATTAATATTTAATCAATGCAATTAAATATTAATATTTCACCCGTTAATCATCCGTTTACTATTCCGTCTGAAGCTGACGAACTCTGAAGTGATTCTGGATGCCGCCAAAGCCATACTGCTAAAAATAGCAGGGGTCCGATACTGCCTGCCAAGAACTGCTAAAAATAGCAATTCTGCAAAAAGTCTCCGATCGAGCCCAAACGAAAGCCAACTGATCAAAACTGCCAATCTGACGCTGAGCCACGCTCCGAAACGACCCTCTAACCACTCTGTCAGCCTACGAGGGTCTCATGATAGGCCAATCTCACGATCTCTGATGCTCGCCAAAAATGGGGACATGACATAGCATTGGTCCTAATTGTTGAAAACGAAACTCACTGATTAATATTTTTTTTGTTTGATATAACAAATTATTGAAACTAAACACCTACAATCTTGGCAAAAGTTATTTTCCCAAATGTGATATAGCTATGTCTATCATCAGCACTAGCTTCCACGTGGACCATAAGCTCAACAATCCCCGTACCAATCATAAGTTTTAGATTTCATTGCAGCTCAATAAGTCAATGCAATTGATAGGGATAATGTGGATAATGCTGAGCATTTTAATAGGTTAATGGGCCAATGATTACTCAATGAAGCTCTTAGTTATGTCAACTATTAATGTCACAAGACACTTGTTTCAAAGTGTCAATATCCATAATCATTGTCAACCTAAATTCTTTATGCGACTTGATGACCCACGTATTATAGTCTAATATTTAATGGATGTGTTGTGGTAGTTGTCTTATTCCTTATAATTTGATAGCTATATGCATTTGCTTTTATTACCAATTATTAACTTTGCCATATTGAATATTGTCTTTTCAATTCCTTCTGCATATTAATTCTACCACTCACGAATGCATATAAATATAGTTAACATACATATCTACAACAACGTTCCCACTACATAGAGCCAAACTCATTCATTTTGACAGCTTTCTTGTAGTATTTTATTATTCATCTTTGCTAACTATCTCAAGTTATCCTACACATCATATCTGTGTCAAATTTCCAAGTAAACAATTTTATTTATTTATTGAATTTTAAATATTTATTTTAATATATTTTATAAGTGACATCTCATTAAAATTTAGTGATTGTCTTGCTTGATTATTATTTTAAAGAATTAGCTTGACAGGGTGTTGGTTGTTGGATCAAACGGATAGCATTGTTATTAGTAATTGGGCTGGCTAATAACAAAGGTGAAAAGACCTTCCGACCAAGTCCCATTGTTTGATCATAACAATATCGTGGAAATGCTGAACTCGACCAACAACTAAATATAGATAGGTCATTGGGTTAGAGAGCCCTATGGGCACTTGAAAGTATTCTGAAAGGCATTACTATAATTTTGTACGATAGAATGAAGTCAAATGGGAGACAAATGAACCACCAATGATATCATATAATTTAGTATTATGGTCTGACCACTTCATGTTGATATTTATTCGTTCATGCATGGGCCTCTATACATATACACCTACCTATACTAAACATGCAACATCACTCCTGAAGCTCACTAATAATTTGCAATTTGTTGGATTCAATCGATTAACTAAGGCATCTCAAGGTTTACTGAAATTGAAGAGTTTAATATATTTATTTTTCTATCAAGGATTCATTCATTGAGATCTTTTAGATTTATCATATATATTACTTATTTGGTGCTGATATGGTGTGTGACTTAACGTAAACTATATTGCAATCATGTAAGGGAAGAAAAACATATGATAGGGCAATGTTACCATGTTGTCAATCAACTTTGTGAACAAGTATTCATGGTGCTATATGCATCAGGTGATGAAGATCTTAAAATAATGAGGATTTTACTTTTTTTGTCTTATGACTTATAAATATGATTCACTAGACACTAGTATTCATGATGTAACCTGAATGCATTTGGCACTAGGCTAGATTAATTATGTTGTTCTATTTTATAAGAAACTTCATTTATTACTCAGACAGAGTTATCAATGTTTCTAGCTTGTCCCAGGCTGTATTGTTTTTAGGGATTTTGTATATTTGCATTTGTTTAGGCATGTAACCAGAAAGGATCTTACCTCGTTGGGTGCACTCATGGGGTCGGTCCACAAAGTAATAAAATACTTGATGTTTGTGGTTTTGGTAGGGGCTTTATTCTTGCCTGTGCATGTGTTCTTGTTTCTTCTTTGACTCTGTGCTTGTGATGCTTGTTTGTTACAGACGTGTCATGGTGGTGATCTTTGTATCTATTCATTACATAGTGAATATGCACTTGAAGATAGATATTGTGCGATTGAGCACCTTTTGGATAATGGATAGAGAAAAATGTGGTTATCTTTGAAGGCAAAGATTAACCTATGCACAAGACATACGTGTTTTGGGGATCTACAAGCTTCTTACCATTGTTATGAAAGGAGATGGACTGGCTATGTTATCTGAGCCAAGGCATTACAATAAGGAAAGGACATGTGAAATATCATTCATTGACAATGGGGCATGAGGTTTCTGAAAAGCCTTCCCATTCAATCGAAGGGACCCTTGGAAATGAGACTATTAACAAGTCTAGTGTTGTTAGAAATAGCAAGAGGGAATCCAAATAAGAATGTTTACCTTTGGTACATCAACTAGATATTCCAGATAAGAAAGATCATCAAGAGAACAGTTGTGGCCAGAGTTGTTTTGAAACCCAATTGAAGGACAAAGATCTTGATATATATGGTAAGGAGGAAAAGTTGCTAGTGGGAGAAAAGGATTGGATGCACCTCCTCCTTTCAAACGATTCCAAGTGGATTTCCATCAAGTTGTAGCAACATTCGATTGGATGTCACCGTATAGAGACATGACCCTTTATGTAAGTGGTCTCAACCCTTCAAAAGGAGACACTTCTTCCTTAATGAAGGGGCTTATAGTCCATATACAATGGCTAAAAATTTCAGACACCAAGTACCAATTCACTTGAACCTAAACTCCATTACAGTCTGAGATATGCCATCTAATCTTAAATTATAATAGTGTTAAATCTAAAAGTGTAAGCTAGTGGCTATTAAGTTTTAATACATTAAAGCACACAAAATTGTTATAATAAGCGATTGTAGAAAATATGAAATACTTTGAAGTATATTTTTACCATGTCTATCGAAGAATGGTTCAACACAATATATTTTTATAGAACATCTAAGTTGTAATGAATAATAAATGTAAAGGAATCTTTATTGTTCATTCTATAAATTGGGATGCATATATAATATCAAGGTTGATTAATGGTGTTCTTAAATATATTTTATTGTCATATATAGGATAAAAAAATGTTTTATGGTCAAATGTATCCACTTTTTAAAACTCAAAGAATGTAAACAAACTTACCACTCCATTAGTATTGAAACTAACCACTAAGAATTAATACAAAAGAATTTATGACATGAAATAAGATTTTCTTGAGGTTTTCATGATGGGTGTGACCCTCAATGAGGTGCAGAACTATGCAGATCACTATCTTACTTGAAAGCACATAGAGAAATCTTGTTGATGGTGCCTTAGGATGAGCTTGGTTATAAATATGGAGTTATCAATAATGCCATCAGAATGAACCCACATATATGATCCAGGATTTTCAATAATATCAATGAACAAATAGAGAGACTATATGGACAAAGGTTATAAGTTTATTATGAAATTATGTCTTATGACTCAATGGTTAGGACAAGTGTATAATACTACATACAAGGAGCATTTTAAAGATTGGTTAATGTGAAGAAACATAAAGAAAATTTCAAAGGTAGGAAGGCCTAATCATTAGGCTCTAATACCAAATGTGATGTCACTTTTCTCCAATAGTTATTTAAGTAATAGCAAGTGATTTAATATAATAAATATTAGAATTAAGATAATTTGAATTGTGTAATGCTATCAAAATAAATGTGAATAATCAATGTAAACTATAAACATGTGATGATTTAAATAATTAACATAATAAATGGAATAACACATTCACGTAGATTAATCATATTAACATCAAAATCATATAGACAATATTTTAATTGTAGAAACAATGGTTTTCAATACTTATTTGAATAATAGCACTTGGAAAAGCCACTCTCACCCTAGGAAGATGTTAGTGGTATTGGCTCTTGCTATGTAACAATCTAGGAGGAACAAAGTGTAGTACGCCACTCTATACAAGTCTTGGTTCCCGAAGAACAATGCTTAACACAAATGCAAATACCCAAGCCCTGGCCAAGACGGTTCCGAGTGTACTCTGTACCTCGGGTTGGACACACTTTGTGTGACCCCTTCCCCTAATGTCCATAGCTCACCAACCACTTTCTTCTTTCTTAGATGTTCTTCTTCCTCGAATGTTCTCCCCCCTCTTTCCAACTCTCACATAAATGCTTATATACGCCTTAAGGGGTGGTTTCCAAACCATCACACCCTTTCACAAAGGTTGCATTTAGTAATATTTAAATAAATAATTATTCTTCCACCTTAAAAGAGTCTTTTATACATATTCTTTATTAATATCTCATTTAACCAAAGGATCATAAAATCCTTTATTTTTCTATCTCCCTTTTAATTCTGAAGGGTTATTTCATAACTCTTCTCTTGGGGAAAATGTCACATAACAATGAGTCATTGCTCTAGAAACAACTAGCATAGATGTAACAAGCCCGGTGTTTTACCTATTGTTTTCACCTAAGTTGTAACCCATATGTGAGAATAGTTTAAGTTTACCAGCACAAAGTAATAATTTTTTTTTCTAATTCAATAACAAAGATGCACATTTGAAATAATCCTATTTCAAATTTCCATTGCATGAATAATGTAGCATTACATAATTCTCAATAATGATTTCATTTTCAAAATACATTTTCCATAAAGATACAAGATCATGATTGCATACGTAGCTTTCAAGAGCTCAATTAAACAAAGTAGAAATGGTCTAGATGTCTCCAATGCTAGTGCATACGTCCTCAAATCTCGGCTGCCGAATACATGAGGGGGAGTATCACCCAAGTGCTTTTCCTCCAACCATGGACTTACTGCGGTCCCCCGCACATCTACCTAATTGGTAAGATGGCCCTCCTTTCAACGAAGAGATTGGTGTAGTAACCCTCATAATATAGCCTACATAAGCATGGTGTTGTGTCCTACATAACTAGAGCTACCATACAGCGGATACCTGCCTACATGCATGACATTCCCAGCCTAGTTATGCAATCCTGGCTCATAATGAATTGACAAGTGTACACAGTGGCAACTTACACTTACTTTGGCCAAAGATTTGATAATATATATCAAACTCACTTTCTAAAAGTGGATGTTGTATGTTCACCCACCCCCTTGCTCGATTTGGAAAAATAACATGGCCATAATATTTGTTGATGAGATTATTCCACCAACATCATAACAAGAATCTATCCAAAAAGGTAAAGCGCATTCAAATGATCTAACTCGCCAGCTAGGTTAATCCCAACCTTGGTTTGCCCTAATCCTAGGAACATACCTTATTTCAAATACGGGTTTACATAACATGACAAATTGACATTCTCAACATAGTACTTCTATATCAACATTATAATTCATTCAACCATACATTTGGCCTATGATATCTTAGATATAATAACAATACTTTATCTTTGTAAATACACTCTCATGCTTCTACATAATAGATATATGTATATTTAATCTAATAAGATTTCACATTCAACATATAAGGAAGCTTTATGTAAAATACAATCACCAATTCCTCAAGTACTTGCAAACACATGACATTCAAATAGAAGAGAATAACAAATAAGAAAGACTAGCATGCCTAGATATTTCGCTTCCAATTAAGAAATTTCCCTCCAAGCTTAATCCCAAGACTACGCTTGTTCCTTCTACTTTCAACTTATCTCCAATTCTAGCCTTTTCCCAACACTCTAAAACTCTCAATAAATAACTCACAAATACTCAAGAAATCTCTCACTTCTCATTACTTTTGCTCAGCAATACTTTGCACAAAAAAACTACTGCAGAATAGAAACAAATGAATTCCAACGAATGAATGCCAAAGACTATGAGGCTGCCCTCTATTTATACTAAATGTTGAGAAACTTAATGCTAAAGTTTAGCTCTCATATTTGCCACCTTTTCCATCCTTTTGACACCTCTAAAACTGAAAACACAAATCAAAACCCCAACTCCTCCTCCAAACAGGTTGACTAAGCAAAATAAAGTGAAATATGGCAGTTAAGAAAATCAGAATTCAAATACATATACAGTCCAAGTAAAACAGCTTCTATTCCATGGCTGAGTCGCCTCTTTCCAACCAACTCATGGTGAATTTACCAAGTCAAAACATCTGCTATGGTTTCCTTGCAGCTTTCTACTACTCAATGTGGTTCTCTACATGCCAAGTTACTGCTCATGGTGCCTAGAATAGAGGCTGCCATTGTAATGTGAAACAAACTCTTTAATTCTCCTCTGCCAACTCGTGGCAGTTTGACCTTTTCAACCTTTTCTAACTGCCATTTATACGTGGTATGTTACTTAGCTTACATGCCAACAATTATATGGTTAACACTTAATTATTGTGCTACATCTTATGCGCTTCACTTAAGTTTCAATATATGCACAGGCCTTAGGCACCATATGTGGCTTAGTCTATGCTCACAACATCGCATATTATATGCATTCCATTTTAAACATTGTTCGCTTTATTCACATGATTCATGGGTAGTGTTTTAGTTTAAACTCACATTGCATATGCATTGTTATCTTTTCATATAATTTAATATATGTAACATTATATGTGTGTGTGTGTGTGTGTGTGTTAACATATATATATATATATTTAAAATATTCAATCGCCAATCATATACATATATATTTACCTATATATATATGTATTTTTAATATATATGTATGTATGTATGTATATAGTATCAAAATACGTACATATATTAATATGTTAATATATAATAATATAAATGTATATCATTATTTTAATATTTTATAATACACACACACACACACACACACACACACATATATATATATATATTGATAGGTATATATGTATCAAGTATATAAGTGTGTGTGTGTGTGTGTGTGTCCAATCGATTTCCCATGTATATGATATATCAACATATGAGTATGCGTAAGTATTTCTACCAGTGTTCCACGGGGACGCGTCCCCCCCAAAAATCCTTGCGTTTCCTAGAGGGGGACGTCTCGGAGACTTGGGGACTTGGGGGGGACGTCCCCCCATCAGCCCACCACCAGCGCCACCATCCCACCACCAATGTTGCTATCTCCAAGATTGAAATATTCCGAGCCAATTTTTTTCGTTTTTCGATTAACAGATTACAAAGCAGTGCACTCGTTAAGGTTAGCAGAGAAAACCAAAACGTGCAAGAAAGCAACTCTAACCAGAATGGCGCCGATGATGGCGAGCATTGGTCAGAGGATCTTCTATTCTAGATGCAGAAAGGAACTCAACGTCAAGTATGTGCTACCCAATCCAATGCGGAGTGAGGGGCGACCATATGACGGAGTGAAAACTAAAAGCAATGCTTGAAAGATAAATGCTGAGAAAGAAACTACTCAACACCCAGAATGTGCTTGCTAACCCGGAGTGGGATAGTAGCGACCATAGGGCGGAGATATAACAATTACAATAACTTAATTGAAACTGAGAATTACAACCAGATTCGAACAAGAAAGAAGACTGCCAGTACTACTGTCAGTTTGTACAAAATAATAAGAATTTGCCTGCCAATATCTCGTGAATTTAAAGGATCAGCATTACACCACAGAGAAGCACTTATATCATGTATAGGAATTACTAATCCCAAATGCTTCGGAGATCAAGATATTGTTTTCTGTTTTCTGTTACAAATCTGCTCAATACAATAATATGACAGCAGTCTATAGATCTATTCAAATGCTCACAAAACCCTAATGACTTGCTCAAATGACGAGATCTCTGTTACACAACAATCCTAGCATTATGGCGCTCAAACTAATAACATGAAACCAACTCAAAATGCCTTTAATGAATAATGCACAATTTCCAAAGCAAGTACAATGGTACGGCCCTGCTGAGAAAGTCGACCTCCTTTTAAAAATTCATGCATTCACTAAAAAATCCACAAACTTGGAAACTAGGGCGCCTAGGTCTAACACAGAGGAATGAATGATACCCAGAACTATATTTTTTCTCTTTTCAAGATATGAATAAAACATGCAATCTGCTGTATTAAAATGCAACTTGGAAAAACCTCTAATATGCAGAAATCAGAAACTAAAGGATTACAATGATGTTTATAATGCACGAACTCAAATGCAACTCACAGTACAATAAATCACCACTAGATGTTGTCTTGCAAACATGAAGCGATGCCCGAGCTAGGAGGCCTTCATTCCTCGAAGCGATTCCAGAGCCAATCCGGCAGCATAACAGTATAGTCGTCCAAAGATGAAGAAATGATGCACCAAGACTCCCTTTTATAATTCTTCCGTTGACTTTACAAAACCCTAAAATGAGCTTTTAGGTCAAAACCCAGTCCCCTCAAGCATGGGCGTACTTTTCCTTCAAGGCATTAGTTTGACATTTTAATTAAATATCCTTCTTGAAATATGCGCCCCTCATACCCTTGCTTTGACTTAGGGAATAATCAAATCATCTCTTAATGAGGGCGCCACCCTCAAGGGCCCACTTTTAAAAACAACATTAAGTCATTAATTCTAAGCCAAGGGTCAACGTTAAATTATAATAATTAAAACGTGACTTTTTAATTTAAATGACTTAACTTATTTCTCCGACAGTGCCCTGAAGCCAAAACTGAAGAAGCCAACTGATCATTCTGAAGCCGGAAGTCAACCAACCTGAGCTCATCTGGAAAGCTGCCAAAAATAGAATTTACTAAAAATAGTAAATTCCAAAAAGTGCTCTAAATGCCAAGATGATCATACCACTGCGAAGCCCTCTGTAAACCCAAAAGGAATCCGCCATTTAATCCACCATCTCTGAACAATGACCTCCTCAAAATTAGGAAACCCTAATTTTAACTTCCGACTAGCCTTCGGGTTCCCAAAGAAAGGCTAACGGTCACTGGAAATGTCAGGCTTGGAAAGGGGACATTACAAAGATGCTGCTAGGACTTTGAGGATGCTGGGGTATCCTCAAGACATATAGGGGACTCCTAGTTGTCTCAAAGATGTAGAATTCTTATACTTATACATCTTTTTATAACTATTTTTTCAAGTACTATATGTATTTCAGCACCCTACCGCCCTCCCGCCGCCGTCCCCCCGTCGTCCCCCTGCCGCCCCCAAACTTAGACCCCCTATCCCCGCGTCCCCGAAACGCGTCCCCTACCATCCCCCCGTCCCCGTCCCCGAAACCCCGTGGAACACTGATTTCTACCTTCGTATGCGCACACGCATATATGCTTACATGCTTGAGTCATCGTATATACATATATATATAATACATGAAATAAAACATATACCCAATACAGAGGTTTAATCACCTCAATTCAAACCAAAGAAACATTCCAATCATTCGAAAAATTACGACCAAGGGTTTACTTACCAAATCCCGAACTAACTTGACTAAACTAGGATGTGAGTGTGATAGCTCAAGGAGGTACATTAGTGGTTACCATACCAAACTCCTCTCTTGGGTGATACTCCCCCTCTCTTATTGTAGGGCTCGATTCTTTGCTGCATCCAACTTAGTGCATCACAAAAGAAGTTAGCCGATAACATAACATTCATATACATCATATACTATTTTCATCATCAAAGCATATAAAAAATTCACATTACAGTGCACATTCTTTTATCTCATTTCCATTGAAATATATACAAAAACATATTCATCTATTAACATTTTAACTCATAAAAAGTAACAGTAATTGGTAATCTCACAATGGGGAGTAACATATTCCGCCCCTTATGAATCAATGTCCCTGATGATTTGAAGTATCAGAAATAAAAGATAAAACATAAGGCATAATAAAGATTGTCTTTAAGAACTTTCGAAGTCTAGCAAAACATGAGGAAACTTTTGCTTAATCTCAACATAATCTTTGCAAGTGGCAGAATCTTCTACATACTAATCCCACTAGACCTTGCATTGCAGAACCTCTCTATTACGTAGGTGAAGCCTATGTTTTTCGAGTAGTCTAAGAGGCTCGATTGTTACCACTCCTGGGTCTTGTACCTATAAAGCATTCCAATCAATAACATGATTATCTCCTGGCACGTACTTCTTAAGGTACGGCACATGAAAGACATTGTGCATCCTAGCAAGAGCTGGTGGTAAAGCAATTCAATAAGCAACAGGTTTAACTTCTTTGAGAACCTCAAAAGGACCTACATAACGTGGAGTCAGTTTGGATGACTTTCCAAACTTTATAGAGCTCTTGTGAGGCTTAACTCTGAGCAAAACCTTTTCTCCTATTGAGAAATGCCTGGGTACCCACTTAGAATTTGCATAACTCTTTTGCCTATCATTAGCTTCCACTAACCTTTGCTTAATTACACTAACTTGCTCCTCCATTTCTAATAGCATTTCTAGGCCGAGGCATATCCTATCTTCCAATTTATCTTAGCTTATAGCAGTTTGACACTTCCTGCCATACAATGCTTCAAAAGGAGCCATGTTAATTGTAGAATGATAAGAATTGTTATACACAAGTTGCACCAAAGTTAAATAATCTTCCCACTTGTATTGTTGATCCATGCAATAAATTCTTAGTAGATCCTCTATCACTTGGTTCACCCTTTCAGTTTGACAATTGGTTTTCGGGTGATATGCGGAACTTATGTTCAACTGTGTCCCAAGTGATGAAAATAGGGTTTGCCAAAACTTAGATGTTACACGAGCATCCCTGTCATAAATAATCTTCTAAGGAACTCCATGTAATCTAAACACCTCTTGTATAAAATTTTGAGCTATAACAAGAGCTCCATCCGTTAGATTCCCCGGAATAAAATGAGCTACCTTGGTAAGCTTATCCACCACTACCAAAATGACATTATGCTTATTCCTAGATATTGGAAGACCTTGCACAAAATCCATGCTAATGACTTGCCACTTCCATTTTGGAACTTCATGAGGATACAAAAGTGCCGCAAGGTGATGATGCACTGCCTTCACCCTTTGACATTCTAAGCAACTTGCTATAAATCTTGCAACATCCCTTTTCATTCCTTTTCAGAAATACAATGGCTTTACATCAGCCAACAACTTAGTTACTCCAAGATGTCCAACATAAGGTGTGGTATGAACTTCCTTCCACACTGTATTCCTTAATTCCTTAGAGTTGGGTACATAGATTATTCCCTTAAACCTTAATAAACCATTAAGTTCAAAGTGAGATCCTTCATTCCTTAGATCTTGCGGATCATCTAAGAGTGCTTGCTTGACTTGCTCATAATACTCGCCACCCTTGGATTTCTGCAACACTTTACTTTTGAAATTAGTTTGAATTGATATCATCGAGGAGATGTCTCCTACGACTTCGGGCATCAACAACTCTATTTTCCTTGCCCTTGATATAGTTGATATTGAAATCATAATATGATATCAAGTCAAGCCATCTCCTTTGTCGTGCATTCAGATTCGGCTGGGTAAACAAATACTTCAGACCATGGTGGTCGGTCTTCAATTCAAAAGGTTTCTCCCCAGCAAATAGTGCCTCCACATCTGTAATGCATGGACAACCGTTGCCAATTCTAGATCATGCGAAGCATAATTTTGCTCGTAAGACTTCAGCTTCCTAGACTCATAGGTGATGACTCGCCCATCTTGCGTCAATACTCCACCCAGACCTTCTCCCGAAGCATCTGTGATGACAATAAAATCACCATCCAGGTTTGTTACTTTTAATATTGGAGCTATAGTTAACTTTTCCTTGAGTTGGTCAAATGTGCTTGACATTTCTCTAACCATTCAAACTTTTTCCCTTTTCTTTGCAGTGATGTGATGGGAAAAGCTATCCTGGAAAAGTTAGATACAAAATTTCAATAATATCATACCAATCCCGTGAAGCTTCAAACTTTTGGCACATTCTTTGGTACTGGCCATTTAAGTACTACTTTAATTTTTGCTGGATCAACTGCAATCCCATCAGTCGAAATCACATTACACGGATATTGCACCTCTTTTTGAAAGAAGGTACATTTCGAAAGTTTTCCATAAAGCTTATGCTCTCTCAAATTTTGGAGAACAATCCCTAGATGTTGGAGATGCTTTTCTTCATTCTTGGAGTAGATAAGAATGTTGTCCAAGAAGACCAACACAAACTTGTCTAGGAGATCCCTAAATACATTATTCATCAAGTTCATGAATGTTGCAGGTGTATTTGTTAGTCCAAAGGTAGGACTATGAATTCATAATGACCATACCTAGTTCTAAAGGTTGTTTTAAACATGTCTTCATCCTTGATCCTTAGTTGATGATATCCTGACTATAGATCATTTTTTGAAAACACTGCCACTCCTCGCATTTGATCAAAAAGATCGTCAATATGTGGTAGTGGGTACTTGATCTTTATTGTTGCCTTATTTAGCAAATGGTAATCTATGCACAAGCGCAGTGTACCATCCTTCTTCACGAAGATCACTGGCGCTCCCCAGGGGGAAACACTGGGTCTGATCAATCCTTTAGACAACAACTCCTTCAGTTGAGCTTTTAACTCCATTAACTCTGTCATGGTCATCCTACACGAAACTTTTGATATAGGTTCTGACCCTGGAACAATATCAATGGAGAAGTCAAATATTCTTTTGGGAGGTAACCTAGGTAGTTCATCTGGGAATACATCCACAAAGTCCCTTAAGATAGGATATTTCTCCATATCCGATTTTCCTAACTCCACTTTGCCATCTTCAGCTTCATGAAGATCTTGGGGTCCATAGTACACTACGTCATTTTGAGAGATGAACTCCTTGCACTCTTCCATTTTTTCCATTTTTACCGCAAACAACAGACAACTCCTTCTTCTTAGCCCTATGCATTTGTACAACAGAGATTTGCCACAACTTTACTTCCCTAGGTGTTCCTTGCAAGAATACCTAGTTTCCAAGGTCATCTAAACATTCTATAGTTTTAGCATGACAATCAACCTTGGCTCTATGTTTCCACAACCAATTCATTCCTAAAATGACATTGTATGAACCTAGGGGGGAGACATACAAATGTACTTCTGTAGAGAAACTCGGAAGTCCAACCCTTGCTTCAAATAAACATTGTTCTACCTTAGCTCTTGTCTGGTTTGCATACTCAACAATCCAATACTTTTCCATATAGCCAACTTTTCTAGAAATCTTACTAGTTACACTAGGAGAAACAAAATCTTTTGTAGCACCAATATCAAATAGAATTGAAATAGGTGTGCCAAATAAAGTACCTGGGATTTCTATTGGAGTAATTTGATACTCTGCTTGTTCATTGTCTAGCACCACATGAATTTTCTACTGGAACGTTGCTCATTGAGGAGGTAGAGGATTTCCATGAGGTTGCACCCCTAGTGGCTTCTTGGGACACTGACTTGCGTAGTGATATCCACCAGATGAGAAACATCCTCTGACCGGCCCCTGCCTTGATGTTGGCTTCCCAGAACTACCTTTGTTCTTGCTAGGGTTGTTATTATTATTACCCCTGAAGTATCCTCTAGATTCATTCTGGTTATTGTGGACTCCTTTATCCCCTTTCTTTTGATAGTCCTACCTATCACTTGGCTTCTTAGAAGGTTGATTGGCTTGCGACCAATTAAACTTTTTCCAGTTCCTTTCACAGTAGATTGACTGATAGAATTTTCATATACTAAGTCCATAGTAGTAGGACTGTGCATGTCCACCTCTCCTCCAATTTGGGCATTAAGGCCCATTATGAACTTTCTAATTTGAAACCGCTTGTCCTTTTGTTACTAAGGGATGTACTTGAGAAGATGGGTGAATTTCTCCCAATACTCATTCACTAAGGAATCTCCTTGCCTTAGATTATGAAAGTACGTTAACTCTCGATCGAAGAATAGCTGCGAAAGCCACTGGTTATGGAAGATTTCCACAAATTCGTCCCAAGTGAGACTTAAGGAACTCAATCCAAGCTCCATTTTCTTGTTCATCCACGAAGTGGATGCTTCACCAGATAGTTGAAGGCTACCCAGATGGCCTTGGTTATTTCGGAGTAATTCCTTATCTTAAAATATTTCTCCATTTCCATGAGCCATGCTTCGGTTGTATCCCCATTGGTGGTTCCCTCAAACTTAGGAGGGGTGACCTTCCTCATATCTCATGATAATTCATTAGCAAGTCATTTCCTCTTACTTCCCTCAGATCTTGATTAGGATTCGTCACTACCATGACCACTTAAAGTGGTACGATCATTGGAATTCTCTCTTTCCTCTTCATTTGGAACTTCCTGCTCTTGCCTATCTGCTCCTCCCACCTCTTGCTCGAGGTGGCCAATTCTTTCCCTAGTTTCATTCATCATAGCCAATATTCGGTCCAGTTTGGCCTCAGAGTTTTCTGTGTTTGGCCCACCTCATGGCTACCTGCAAGGTTAGTTCTTGTTCTAACCATTTCTACAAATGTAGTTTTCTGCCTGGAGGTTTCATTTCGGTTAGCTCCTATGAAGGCTTACTTAGCATTCTAAAACATTTTAAACAATGCATTCATATTCAATATAGCAATAAAGATTCTTGCACAAGTTTTTCCAAGTCATGATTTTTTTATTAAGATCAAAGGATTTCAAATAGTCAAAATACTCCTCAGATTCACTTTCCAATACATAATTGAGTGGAACATATCCCTCAAATTGTTGTTCAGATACATAGTCGAAGGGGACATAACCTTTAGACTCACTTTCAGAAACATAATTTTGAGGACACCCTTTGATTCGCCACTAGAGGCAATTACAATGATTTCAAATAGTGAGGATACACGAGAGTCCCTAAAAATCAAAGTAGGACTAACACTCCACTTTGAGGGCATATCCCTAGAAAGTGGTGCGGAATCAGAGTTTGTTGTAGAGATAGGAGGTACAAAATTAGCTGCTTCCTGCATCTTTCTTTCTTGTTTGATACAAGATAAGGCATGGCTAATGGATTCAGTGTCACTAAGCCATATTGCGTTGTCATAGTTGATTCCCTCATTGGTTTTGACAATGGCTTCTCTTTCCTTCTTGGCCTTGAGGTAGCGCTCATTTCCGATCACTAACTTCCTTGCAGTTTTCTTGAGACGCACCATTGTGGCACAAGAAGTCCAAACATTAAATCTTCATAATGTTGGATAAAGACTAGCATAGTGAGCTCATAGGTTCTAGAGTTGAACCTGGTAGCTCTGATACCACATGTAACAAGCCCTGTGTTTTACCTATTTTTTTCACCTAAGTTTTAACCCATATGTGAACAGTTTAAGTTTACCAACACAAAGTAATAATTTTTTTTCCAATTCAATAACAAAAATGCACATTTGAAATAATCCCATTTCAAATTTCCATTTCATGAATAAAGTAACATTACATAATTTTCAATAATGATTTCATTTTCAAAATAAATTTTCCATAAAGATACAAGATCATGATTACATACATAGCTTTCAAGAGCTCAATTAAACAAAGTACAAATGGTCTAGATGTCCCCAATGTCGGTGCATATATCCTTGACGCCCCCATCATTGGTGCATACATCCTAGATGTCCCCAATGCTGGTGCATACATCCTCAAATCCCAGCTGTTGACTGAATGAGGGAGACTATCACCCAAGTGATTTTCCTCCAACCATGGACTTATTGTGGTCCCCCGCACATCTACCCAACTAGTAAGATGGCCCTTCCTTCAACGAAGAGATTGGTGTGGTAGCTCTCATAATATAGCCTACCTGAACATGGTGTTGTGTCCTACATAACTAGACCTACCATATGGCGGATACCCACCTCCATGCATGACATTCCTAGCCTAGTTATGCAATCCTGGCTCATAGTGATCCGACAAGTGTACGCAATGGCAAATTACACTTACTTTGTCCAAAGATTTGATAATATATATCAAACTCAATTTCTAGAAGCGTATGTCTTATGTTCAGCCGCCCCCTTGCTCGATTTGGAAAAATAACATGACCATAATATCTCTTGATGAGATTATTCCACAAACATCATAACAAGAATCTATCCAAAAAGGTTAAATGCATTCAAGCGATCTAACTGACCAACTAGGGTTAATCCCAACTTTGGTTTATCCTAATCCCAAGAACAAACCTTATTTCAAATATGGGTTTACATAACATCACAAATTGACATTCTCAACTAAGTGCTTCTATATCAACATTATAATTCATGCAACCATACATTTGGCCTATGATATCTTAGATATAATAACAATACTTTATCTTCGTAAATACAATATCATGCTTCTACATAATAGATATATGTATATTTAATCTAATAAGATTTCACATTCAACATATAAGCAAGCTCTATGTAAAATACAATCACCAATTCCTCAAACACTTGCAAACACATGACATTCAAATAGAAGAGAATAACAAATAAGAAAGACTAGCATGCCTGGATATTTCGCTTCCAATTAAGAAATTGCCCTCCAAGCTTAAGCCCAAGACTACGCTTGTTGTTCCTTCTACATTCAACTTATCTCCAATTCTAGCCTCTTTTCCCAATACTCTAAAGCTCTCAATAAATATCTCACAAATACTCAAGAAATCTCACTTCTCATTACTTGAACTCAAACAATGCTTTGCATGGAAAAACTACAGCAGAATAGAAACAAATGAATTCCAACGAATGAATGTCAAAGACTACTAGGCTGTGCTCTATTTATACTAAACGTTGAGAAACTTAATGCTACAGTTTAGCTCTCATATTTGCCACCTTTTCCATCATTTTGACACCTCTAAAACGAACAACACAAATCAAAACCCAACTCCTCCAAACAGGTTGACTAAGCAAAATAAAGTGAAATATGGCAGTTAAGAAAATCAGAATTCAAACGCATATACAGTCCGAGTAAAAACAACTTCTATTCCATGGCTAAGTCGCCTCTTTCCAGCCAACTCGTGGTGAATTTACCAAGTCAAAACATCTGCTATGGTTTCCTTGCAGCTTTCTACTACTCAGCGTGGTTCTCTACATGCCAAGTTGCTGCTCGTGGTGCCTAGAATAGAGGCTGGCAGTCTAATGCAAAACAAACTCTTTATTCTCCTCTACCAACTTGTGGCAGTTCGACCTTTTCAACCTCTTCTAACTGTTGTTTATACGTGGTATGTTACTCAGCATTCATGCCAGCAATTACATGGTTAACACTTCATTATTGCGCTACATCTTATGAGCTTCACTTAAGTTTCAATATATGCGCAGGCCTTATGCACCATATGCAGCTTAGTCTATGCTCACAGCATCCCATTTTAAACATTGTTCACTTTATTTGCATGATTCATGCATAGTGTTTTAGTTGAAACTCGCATTGCATATGCGTTGTTATCTTTTCATATAATTTTATATATATATATATATATATATATATAATGTTCTTTGATAATAATATATATATGTGTTAACATATATATAGATATATTTAAAATATTCAATCGCCAATCATATACATATACATTTACCAATATATATACGTATATTTAATATATACGTACATATATACATATATATTAATATATACATATATCTCATTATTTTAATATTTTATAATAAACACATATTTATTGATAGGTATTATATATCAAGTGTATATATATACATATACATATATGTGTGTGTGTGTGTGTATATAATACACGAAATAAAACATATACCCAATACAGAGGTTTAATCACTTAATTCAAACCAAAGAAACATCCAAAGGAAATCAAAGACAATCATGCAAACATTCCAATCATCCCAAAAATTACAAACTTACCGAATCTCGAACTAACTTGACTTGACTAAACTAGGATGTGAGTGTGTGATAGCTCAAGTAGGTACATTAGTGGTAAGCATACCAAACTCCTTTCCTAGGTGATACTTCACTCTCTTATTAGATGGCTCGATTTTTCTTGCATCCAACTTAGTGCATCACAAAAGAAGTTAGCCGATAACATAACATTCATATACATCATATATCATTTTCATCATCAAAGCATATAAAGCATTCACATTACATTGCACATTCTTTTATCTCATTTCCATTGAAATATATACAAAAACATATTCATCTATTAACATTTTAACTCATAAAAAGTAACAGTAATTGGTAATCTCACAATGGGCTGTAACCTAAGTCACAAGGTTTGAATTTGAATTTAAATTCAGCAACAATTAAATTCGAATGAAATTCGACAAGAGTAAAAATTCGAAAAGAAAATTGACATTAAATTCACCTTATATAAATTTGATTTTTTTAAATATAAATAATATTACAGAAAATTATCAAAATAAATAATATTATATTTGTTTTAATTTAATTTAAATATTTCAATTTAAATTTCTTAAATTTTATATATTAATAATTATAAATCTAAATTTGATATTCTAAAATATTAAAATTTTAATTTGTTATATGTTAATATTAAAAAATAAAAATAAAACAATAAAATAAAATAATATTATATTTAATAAGCAATGGCATTGGCATTTATTTGAAAAAACAAAATTATTTTATTTTATATCCTTGTTCCAAATACAAATTTTTAATATGTAGCTTATATACTATTAGTCGAATAAATTGAATCCTACAACAAAGTTGTTAATAACATATTAATATAATACTTAATGTGAACCCTATGATTATTACAAATAGGCATTCGTCGGGAAGGTGGGAGCAGATTGATGACCGGCGGCAAGGCATCAAGCCAACGGCCACCGAAGAAATCGGCAATACCCCTCTACCTCCCAACATATATTTTAATAAAAAAAAACTTTGCCTCTTTTCTTGCGAATTTTGACAAATTCCATAGGTTTTTAAAAATTCGCCGAATTTCAAACCTAAAGCCAAAAATTTGGCGAATGTTACAAAAGAAGTGGGTGCACAATATTATCAAATTGGTGGACAGATGGAAGGAATCACACACTTCAACTTTCTAGTGGCTTCAAATTGTCAAATGATTCTCTTGAGATTTTTCAATGCCTCTAACAAAGTAAACAATGTTGAGAATCTGATTTGATTGTTTGAAAAGGTTGTCTTAGAGGTTGGTATAGAAAATGTGGTCCAAGTTGTGATAGATAAAGCAAGAGCATTTGTGGTGATAGAGAGACTACTTGAGGAGAGGCACCCAACATATTTTTGGAGTCCTTATGGTGCCGTTTGCTTTGATCTTCTATAGGAGGATATAGGAAAACTTGATTAGGTGAATCCATGTTAGAGGGCATCAAGAACATCACCAAGTACATCTACAATCATCTTTGGGTGCTAAGTGAAGAAACACACACACACTTATACTGAGAGGGGGGTTGAATCAGTATAAGACCAACATTTACAATTTATAACTTTAGCAATCATAAAGCAATAATCAAAGCATTTGCACAAGTAATATCCAACAATTTAACACACAAGATGCACACACAATTTTACGTGGAAACTCTTACGGAAGGAAACCATGGAAAAATATTGCTTTTATATATATCTCCTTACAAGCTTTGTAGGCACCAATCCCCTCCACTGAGCACCAACTCAGCAAGAGACACCAATCTCTTTGAATGAGAGGCACCAACCTTCAAAATGCAATGTGATAATAATTTTGTTGAATCTTCTCTAGATCCCTTGAAGGACTTCAACAAAATCTGCATTAGGTCTGCTCCAAATATGTCTAATTTCTGTTCTTAAAAGGTCTGATCTCTGCTCATAAATCTGCTCCTTTTTCTTCTCTAGATCTGCTCTTGAAGTAGGAAAGATATGCAATGAATTGATGTCTAATGAGCCTCCAACGAATCCTTATTTATACACCTTCAAATGCCTCTTCAATCAAGAGTTTCATCCCCTCAAAGAGGTCGGCCCATGCAGCATGATATATTTTATCTTATTTAAATTCCCTTTCTAGAAATGGGCGCCAAAAACTAGGAGGGGTCAGCCTCTTTAAAAATAATTTAATTTATTATTTTTAATTTCCAAGAAGGGGGCGCCTAGCCAAGGGGGGTCGGCCTCTAGAAAATATGATATATTAATTTGAATTTATATTTATTTCTGCTTTATTAATCAAACGTCCTTTAACATCAATGACAACATAAATGACAATATTTCTAACAATTAGCTTGATGAGAGATCACATTAGGGGGGAGGAGTTTGTGTGAGTAGGTACCACACAATTTGTGACTAATTTCATGGCGTGCAAAGCATTTATGATTTGCAAACACTTTTGAAGTAGCTGCTTCTGAGCTAACAACGAATGGATTCTTCTTATTTGAAGAAGACAAGTGGAGAGAGGGTCACAAGGATAAGTTTTGATGGTGTCTTTGTTCATGTTTTGGGGTAGCTTCGGGAGGCATTACCCAAAAAAGATTCACATATAAGCCAGTTGGCTAAATCATACACAGTTATTAAATTTGCTGGGTCGGCTCAAGTGAAGAATGACGCCTGGTTTTGTATATATAGGAGAGACTCTCCTCATTCAAATATTCATTCAATAATTCGCTCTTTTGTGATCAAGAAGAAGGTTCGCTACTCAAGAAGGAGGTTCGCTATTATGCGCTAAGATTCACTTTTGCTCAGAAATTTGCACTACTTACAGTGTTGGGTTATATCATTGTACTCTACCTATCTTGGTTTGATTCTTAAGTGCTAATTTTGCATTATTGTACCTGATCTATCATTAGTAAAGTCTTGTTGGGTTTTTAGGGTTTTCCTAGGATAAAAATACTGTGTCCAATATTTTGTGTTTATTTTTCTGCTTATTGTTCATATCTGATCTAAAAATAACATGGTATTAGAGCCAAGGTTCAAGAAAAACTGATCAGATTTGACTAAGCATAATTTTGAGTTGTGTGGAAGACAATTCTTTGTTTAGGGCAGTTACTGGGAAAAAAAGATGGTGACCAATGTCAAGGTAAAAGATAGACTTGATGGGGCTTCAAACTTCAACTCTTGGAAGTTTAAGGTACTCATTACCTTAGAAGAAAATGATCTTTTAGAATTCGTAGAAACTGACATGCTTGAGCCATTAGAAGACTTAGAGAAAATCCAGTGGAAGAAAAATGGTATGAAGGCTAGAAAGATCATGATAGACTCCGTGAAGGATCACCTAGTACGAATCATCTCCAAGATAAAGACAGCTAAAGAAATGTTTGATGTACTAAAAGGATTGTATGAGATCAACAATACCAGCAGAGCCCTTGCTCTGAGACAACAGCTCCATCATGTGAAAATGGCTAAAGGGGAGTTAGTCATTTCATTCTTTATGAAGATCTCTAATCTGAGAGATCAATTGAGCACTATTGGGGATACAGTTGCAGATAGAGATCTTATTATATTGGCTCTAAATGGTCTTCCCCAATCTTGGGAACCTTTCATTCAGAGCATCAATGGGAGATCCAAGTTGCCCAAGTTTGATCAGCTAAGAGCTAACTATATTCAGGAAGAAACCAGACTGGCAGCAAGAGGAAATGGGCAAAACTTCCATAATGAAGAAAGTCAAGTTCTTGCTGCACATGCTACTAGAGAAAGAGGATAAGGAAGAGAAGGAAAAAGAGGCACCTTCAAGAGAAATAGAGACACAAAAACAGATTCTATTCCAGAATCGAAAAAGAAGGATCTATCTCATATTCAGTGCTACAGGTGTGACAAGTATAGACATTATGCCCGAGACTGTAAATTAAAATTAAAGCAGCATCTTTCTACTACAGACATTGACGAAGAAACATCTTAGAAGGAGTCAAGACATTCAAAAGACGATTCAAAAGGATTCCTATTCATCTTCGCTCTTTCAAGTAATGTACCAACTGACAGTGATACTTGGTTGATAGATAGTGGTGCTTCACGTCACATTATAGGCTACAGAGAGCATCTTACAGACTTAGTAGAGAAAGAGTCATTTATAGGTTATAATTGGGGATGATGCTAGTTATGCTATAAAGGGACTGGGGCCACTTCCTTCCAACTAGATTCGAGTATCCCTCTTCAATTGAGTGATATATTGTTCATACCAAGGATCAAAAGGAACCTTCTCTCCATTTCGGCCTTGGAGGACAAAGGGTACAAGATTGCCTTCTCTAAAGGAAAAGTTCTTGCATGGCCCAAGAACTCCAACATAAATTCATCTCGTGTGATTGGTATTCATCAGGAGAGCCTATACAGATTGTCAAAAGGTGGTGCATTCCTTCTCTGTGGATCAGGTGGATACTTCTTCTTGTCAAATGCTCTATTCTTATCAAATGATCTATTAGGCCTCGAATAGGGTGATGAGCTTGAAGAGAACTTGCTGCGAGGTGCTGCAAGCTCCATACTGCGCGCTTTCCTCATTGCCTCCTGAAGAGTAGGAGGATCAAATGCCTTGACCCAACCTCTCATCAGCTCATATAATCCCTCGATGAATAGAATGACAAGTCTTCTCTCCGATATACTTGTCACCATGATTGCAACCCTCTAGAATTTACCAATGTAGGCGTCCAAACTACTTGTCTACCTGAGTTGAGCTAGCTCTCTAAAGTAAAGTTCTGGATCCTTCTTATCAAAGCGCTCTATGAGCCTGTTCATGAACTCCTGGTAAGTAGTAACCGTGTGATGACCCAATGTGTACATGTCGTGATGCCACCAGTCATGTGCTAATCCGTCAAGATGTAGTGTGGCAAATTTAATGGCCTTGTCCTCCTGCATAGGTCTCAAAGATAGGTAATTGTCTAACTTTTGTACCCAAGACCTCGTTGAACTCTTATCTGAGCCATCAAAATAAGGCAAGATAATCTTGATCACTGCATGTTGAAGATCCCGATTCACCTGTGGTGGCGGTTGGTACTGAGGAGCGAGGAGCTCAAATCTACCTCCACCTCTTGGTCTATGCACATCCATAAACTCATGAAAAGACAACGACTGCCTGATCTCAGGAGCCAATGTCGAATACTCTCCAAAGAATCTGGTCATGTCGGCCATTGATGTACCATGTTGTGGCTGAAACTTTGACTAGTGACCCTACTGCTCTGCCTCCGGAGTCGGAGGTGCCTCCCTAGTAATAAAGGTAGGCTGTCCAGGCCTACGCTCATGAATGACATGTGACGACTGTTGTTGTACTGACACCTGTGGTTGGTCTATGCTTGCAATCCTGCTAGACTGTCCTATTTGAATGTAATGTTGCTGAGGTGGAACATACTGCCTCATCGTGCCCATCAACTGAGACATCATGTCCATCATGTTATCATGCCTTCGTCTGAACTCGTCATTAGAAATCTCACCTCTAGCATTCTCTTTCCCTGGATCCCTATGAGTCTCTGTCGAAATCTCACGATCTGCCATCAGTGTAGTGACACTGTTCTCACTGCTGCTAGAACTGGATCTGTGTACACCCAAAACCCTTGATACTGCCTCACCTTCTGGAATAGGTGGACCTGTCCAATCCTCTACTCTGCCAATTCCTCTACCCTTGCTATAGAATATAATGTCTCTACTCATGAAAGAGCATCGAAAAAGCACAATTTATCTGAAAAAGCACAGGATGGCAAGAAAACTATGCTCTAATACCACTGTAAGAGACCAGGTGTCTCTCAACCCCAGCCACTGACGGAATTGCAATTTTTTGTTTGTTTTGTAGTTTTGTAGTTTTTTGGTGTTTTTGCAGTATGAAGAGATGGTGCGATTTTGGGAAATAAATGCTTAAAAAATATAAAAAAAATACTAGTAGACTAGATATGAAAGAGTACAGCTTATAAGCGGAAAACAAATGATTTATTGCTCTTTCAAAATGATTACAACTACGAGATTTCAACATGCAAATAAAAAGGAAAGCTATCTATTGAAGAACCTGAATAAGCTTGCAGTCGCCTGAGAAGAACCCTGAGATGGTACGGCTAAATGACTAAGGGCAATCTCCCACCTCGAAATTGATGCAAAAGCTTCATAAACCCTAGACGCCACCTCTAGAAGATGAATCGATAAAAAAGGCAAGGCGTTTTTCCTGAAGAAGAAGGTACGGCCTTGCTGCTGTAATGTACGGCCAGCAAACCAGCAATTATTAATTTTGTACTTCCTTGGAATGCGTGCCAGATGAAGGATAATGAATGGCCACTGATAGAGATTTCCTTCTGGAAGAAAATTGATCCAAACCCCAATCTTAATCTTCACCAATAAGCTCTGTAATGACTTCTAAATGAAGCCACTCAACTAACAATCTTCAATTGGTATTTCACAGCCTCAGTATGTCTGATTCTGAAGAGTTGACATTCTCCAAAACCTCATTGCAGAAACTCTTGTTTCTCCAACTCCAAATGTTCTCAGAGAGAAAAGACAAAATTTGAATAATCATATCATAATGAGTTTTATTCTGCCTTTGAGAAATATATATCTCTCTCACACAAGTTCGACCCTTCTCAAAAAGCAATTAAATGAGCATTTAAATGATAATTAAATCTCCCCTCTTGACTTAGGAAAATCAATTAATAAATGATGTCCTTTTTAAATGAGTAATAAATACTCATTTAATATTTATTTTACTCCTTTATTATAAAGTATTAAATACTTTATAATTCACCATTAATAATTTCTTTAATATTTCATTTAATTGACTCTATATTATAAAGTCATAATAATAATCATTTAATTATTATTAAACGCTCCAATATTCCTTATTTGCTCATCAAACTATCAAACTGGGTCGAAACTGAGATTACCAACTGAACCAGGTGCCCTGCTAGAAATAGTAACCCCTATCTACCTGACTTACTATAACTAGTAAGTGCCTGAATATCACTCTATAAGTCTCTGCAAAGGCCCAAACCTAAATCAATCGATGGAGGAATGTCCCACAACTCAAGGTAACTGCCAAAAGCAACCTTCTAATCACGTCTGTCAGCCTACGAGGGTCAAAATAATAGGCTAACCCCTCAAACACCTGGACTGCCTAGGAAGGGGACATTACAGTCCGCCCTCCCTGAAATTGCTTGTCCTCAAGCAATCTCAGCTCTGGATGCTATAAAATCTCCTTTGACTCCCATGTAGCATCCTCAACCGGCAAGTCACTCCATTTGATTAGATATTCCCTAATCACCCGCCTCCGTAAGTGTCTCTCTCTGACATCGAGGATGGCCTCAGGTACTAGAATCAATTTCCCCTCGTCATCAAGGGGTGGCAGTACTGGAGAGGGAATCACATGCTTACCCAACGCCTTCTTCAGGCGAGAAACATGAAACACATTGTGAACCCTGCTATCCACCGGTAAATCCAACTCATATGCAACCTCACCCACTTGCCTGATAACTCTGAATGGACCATAGTAACAAGGTTTCAACTTCCTTGCACCACTCTTCCGCAAAGTGGAGTGACGGTAAGGCTGTAACATGAGATACACCATGTCACCCACTGCGAAGGAATGCTCAACCCTTTTCTGATTAGCATACTGCTTCTGCTGATTCTGTGCCCGCTGAATGTTGTCTCTGAGAGACCTCATAATATCTTGCTGATCTTGCAACATATCACCTGCGCTAGGCACTTTGTTGTCACTCAACACCAAATCTAAAAGGTTGGGCGCCTCATACCCGTATAATGCCATAAAGGGCGTCATCTGTATAGTCATGTGGTGAGTAGAGTTATAACAATACTCACAGAGGTATATCCACCTCACCCAAGCTCTCTATTGTCCAGCTATATAATTATGCAGATATCCTTCCAACCACTTATTGACAATCTCCGTCTGCCCATCTGTCTGTGGATGGTAGCTGGTACTAGGTGTCAATTCGGTTACACAAAGCCTAAACAACTCCTGCCAAAAGTTGCTCATGAACCGACTATCTCTATCGCTGACTATAGTCCGAGGTAAACCATGTAACCTGTTGTACCCCAAATAATTTTTTTTGGCATTCTGTGTAAATTGAGCTAAATCTTGTTAAAATGCCATGTTGAGTCAGTTTTAGGTCAAACCAATCATAGAATCTTGGTGGGTTTCTGTCAAGGAACACATGTACAAAATTCTGAAAAATTGAAAATTAGGGTTTTTTCCCCTATTTTCAGGGAAATCCCCCGAAAATAGGACCTTCTCAGAAATGATCGAAAATGATTTTGATAGGCTTAAAAGGCTTCACGATCACATTGGTCAAGTCAGAATCATCAAAAGACACGTTTTACTCTGGTGGGTCTATTTCTCTTTTTCAGGAACGAAGTTAGGAGCTCCACAGCCATTAATGGCAGATTGGCCAGTACCAGGCGCTGAAAGTTAAGCTTCAAAAGCTTCAACGATACAACCATGGCGGAAAAGGTCAAAAAAGATGCTGTTTGACGAAGGAGATTCCTGAAAACGAAAAAGGTCAAAATTTGACTAACTCTGGAGATGTTACGAAGGGGAGATTGCTCACATGTTGAAAAGGCGCCTTTTTCAAGCAGGGGCGCCCATGATCTTTGAGGGTCAAATGCAGTCAGTATGATCATCCAAAGCAGTCATTCTTGACGTTTGAGTGCTGGCTCGACAGTGAAACAAACATCCAGATCATCCGATGAATGGATCGTAAGCAGCTGCTGACAAAGCAAAAAGAGGCAGTTGAGGAACTATCAGGAAACCACAGATAAACGATGAAGTTCTAAGAAAAAGAGCCTTTTCAAAGCAAAGGCGCCCTTTCTTTTGGACTTCCAGATGCTGACCAATGACAAAAGGCTTCCTTTGATGACCTTCTCAGCTCAAGCAACTGCAAGCATCAATACCTGACAGAGCAGTCAACGGATAATCTGGATCAAAGTAGGCAACTTGTCAGATGAAAATACTCAAGCTAAAAGGCAAAAGCGCCCTTTTCAAGGAGGGGCGCCCTTGGATAAAGGAACCCTAATTTGAGATCCAGATTTCCCGAAGACAGTCATTCTTAGCAGAACAGAGCTGAGTACCTGATGAAACGTCATGTGAAAACATCTGACTCTCCGATCAACGAGAAATCCAGTTCAAGGCACGAGAGGTCATTTCAAATAAGCTGAAGAACGAAGACTGAAAAATCACTAAGGCATTGGCAAAAGCGCCCTTTCTTGGGAAAGGCGCCCAGTCTTTTGGAGCCCTTAACTCAGCTTTTTATCATTCAGTCTCCCAGGCACTTCTTTCCAGTATGGATTCTGCTCCGCAGTGAATGTGTCCATGATGTCTCAAGATCAACAGACAACGCCAGATTCAGGATCAAACAGGGGGTTTTCAGGAGAGAAAATACCAAAAAACTTGCAAAATATGAAAAGGGACGCCTAAAAAAGGTCAAAGGTCATTTGTTGACTAAAGTCAAAAGCTTTTTGAGTTAAAGTTGGCTAAAACGCTCCACGATTGGTGGAAATCACCTTTTTAACTTCAGATCAAACTCAAATCACCTTTTGAGCTTGTGTTAGGTCCCCAAATTTGTGGATCTGAAGCCCAAACATATATATTCAAGGAGATGGCGTCCATTTCATTATTTCATTGCAGGTTGAAAGACAAAAAACAGCCACAAAGCTCTCAAAGGACGCCATTGAAGATCTGAAAGAGGTTTTCGTCCGTTCTTCATTTTTATTGCAGATCTGAAGCAGGAAAGGGTTGCTATTTTTGAGGATTGGACCAGAGACAGATTTTTTCAAGAAGATCATATAAAACTTCCAATCCATCTTCTGTCTTTTTCCTCTCTTCTTGTCTTAGGTTTTCTTGCATC
>VDFB02315235.1:0-10053 GCA_007258455.2 Sequoia sempervirens | reverse complement strand
ATGGGACAAGGAGTTGATGTCCCCATAGAGCCTACGTTGCAACTTTCTATTGCAGGTTTAGGTTACTAGTGCTATCCTCTATTTACATCCCCTCCTCCATTGGTTAATGCCTCCATGGGTTCTTATTTTTTGGATTAAATATTTATCTTCATAAGGGCCAATTCTTCCTCCATCTACTTATTATAAAATTCACAAAGCATTCCACCTGGTATTACTCTCTTTGTGAGGAAAAAATTCTTAATGAGTGGGAGTATTTTTAAGTTAAAATGCAGTGGTAGTGTTGTGTGTAGTCATTTTTTCTCATAAAGTGTGGATTTCTTACAAAACATTCTCAAGGGTGTTGTTTGTACAAATGGTTTCTAGCTCAAAGAGGGTTTCTAGATACTCTAGTTCAATGGCTAACAAGCAATTATTCTCTTGTTAGATTATTTAAATGCTTCTTCTTATTCAATAACCTCAAAAACTATTGGAGGTGGTAATAACTCCCATAGCTCACTAAAAGTAACTTCTACCCAATCTATCCTTACCCTTGGATACATATAAGTGTGAAATGTAAAAATATGATTAAGTGGGAAAATGTAAGCAATGGTTTCTCCAATGCCTTGGTATATGTGTGTCGTTATCGTAAATGGATTTTTAGTTAATATAAATGGATTTCTTGTGTAATTTTCAAGTTTGTTTAAATGTTTAAATTATTTATTTTGGGACATTGTGTTTGGATTTGCTAGTTTGAGTACTTGTTAATTTGGAACTAAGTTTGGATCTCTCAACTCAAAAAGCAAAAGTCCTATTTATTTTTTTTAATCTTTTTTTAGTTTTTTTGGTTCTTTTGAAAGTTTTATGCTTTTTGGATATATGATGCTGAAATAAAATTCTATTTAAATTAATGTTCATGCATGGAAAAAAAGCTAAGAAGCTACCATTTTTTGCATTTTGTGTTTACACGTGCAAACAATTTAAGTATAATAATGTAAAAAGCCAAAGGAAAAATAACATGCATGCAAGCAATATGTGAATAAACTTACTTTCCCTTTTTGCTTCTAAACTAAAACATTGTTGTTTGTTCAAAATGTAAAATATTATTTGTTGATTTCAATGTTGTTGCTTGAGTGAAATAGTTGTTTCCATTGGGAAGTTGTTTGTTTAATTATGCAAATTGAGCATTGTGCAAGTTGTTGAAAGACTAATACTATTATTATAATGATGCTTTTAATAGAAATAAAATACTTTTAACAAATAAAATCTAATCTGCCACTAATCTAATACTAACTCTAGCAATCTAATCTAACTATCTAGTCTATTGAAAAATTAATTTAAGCAAATTATAAATGAAATATAAACTACCCACACCTGGACATAGAATATCTAAGACATGTGAGATTTATGGTATAATAATGTTGTCCTTAGAGACCTAGCTATTCTATCCTTGTCCTCTCTCTATCGTGGGTTCTCCTTTCATGAGGATTAAAAAAGGAAAAAATGGACTCTAAACAAATGTAGAAAGTTACTTACCAAACTATTGAAAGTGAAGCTTAGAAGTTGGAGGAAATTGTATGCAAGGGAGTCTCTAGATGTTGCAACCACTTTATTTGAACAAGTAGAAGTTGAATGAGCTTGTTGGTGTGATCCTCTTCTTTTAAGACCTATTTGTATGCTAAAAATTGATTAAAAAAAATAAATCAAGAAGATGGTTGTAGGATGAAAAAGCGGTCAAAATTAAAAAGAATGGAATCCCTACAATAAGTTCTTATCAACCTATATACAATCTGCCAAATAACTAAAGATAGAAGAAACACCTTTTAGCTATGTTGGTTGCCTCCAACCAACCAAGTAAAACAAATAAAAAAGAGATGTAAAAGAACAAAACTAATGTGTTTACCCTTTTCCTAGCAATCAATTCATTTTAGAAAAAATGTATTCACCAAGGCATTCCTATGATTAATAAAGGGGCGAATTACTATAAAAGGGGATAACACATCATTTGAAGGCCAATAATAATAAAAAAATTGAAAAGATGAGAAGAGACAAATGCTAGCTAGTAATCAAAGAAGCACAACATGAAAAAAAAGAAAAGGGGGAGGTTTTGGGGATTGGCTAAACACTTGCACCACTTCAAGATTGGTTAGGAAAGAGATTTTTTATTTCATGCCACATAAAGTTGTGTGTTGAGCCACTACATCATCTCTAGATTTTGTGATAAATCATTTTCCATTTTTGGGCACTTACAAACTCCTATCAACTAAACTTGTACATAATCATATTTAGCTTGACTTGTCAAGCCAAATGAATATAAGCCTTTTGAAAGATTGAAAATGGCAATTGAGCTCATAGTAGCCATGCATCTCTTAGATTTGTCCTAAGACAATTGTTCCCTTCTCTTTCTTTGACACAATAAGTTAATGCATTTTTATCAAATTTATTGGTTGCAACACAACTATATGATTTAGGGTAACAACTCAACCTTAAGATCACAACTATTCATTTAACAACAACATGAAATTGTGGATACAATCAACTTAGTTTATTTATATTGTGTAAAATAAAATTGTGTTTATTACACGTGAAAAATCCATGCTTTAAAATACCTTACTTTGATTTACATTAAGATTAGATAGACAAAATCTTTTCTTGGTTCAAAGGCTCTTCAAAAGACTCTTTTAAGTCAATATTCTAGTATGTTTATTTTCGATTATATACATATTTTTAATAAAATCTAAAAGGAACCCTTAAAAAATAATTTATTAGTCAATCATTTGATGGTTAAGTTGTTGTGATGTTATTCTTACCATCAAGTCCAAACCCCATTAAGTGTTGTTGAATGTTTATATATGATATAAGATTAACCATTTGTGACCTCTTGAATTCATAAAAATAAAAATTAATAATATAATTTTTCAGATTTTATATATTTATTACATTTTGTCTTCTTTAAATACAGGAGAAGATGAAAGAAAATACCAAAATTCTTACAAATTAAGATAAAATATTTGAGTTGTAAATTTAGTGGATAAGAACACATTCTCTGGTAGAAAGAATAAATTTTCGTTATTTTCATTGTTCTAGCCATCAGATGTTTTATATATACTATATAATTCCTAAAGATCATCCTTGGAGAGTTGACTGCCTTAAGTGATTTCAACATCCAAAGAGTTCTTGTAACCTTCATATAAACTTATGAGCTCATTACTGCCCTTCAGAAAATTCAAGGTGAAATCCCGCTCGCTCCAATAAAACAAAGAAATAAGACTGGCATTCTGGTACTTGGGAGATGTCAATGCATCTAGATATTTAATCACCTTATAGCGTGGTTTCAATCTCTTCTGCAAGCTGAAGCCTGGCAACTGAGGATACTTAACCACAATGCTTGGGTGTAACCCCAGGGTACCTGTCAAGAACTCCATGTTCTTCTCTAACTTACCTCTAGACACACAAAGGAACACAAGATCCTTTCCAAGAAGTTCATGGATCTGGTAGTCCAACAAGCCCATGTCTTCCATAATCTTTATTTTCTTTTGCAATGTCTGAAACTTATACATAAAAATCCCAGGTCTCCTCCTGATAGCTTTATACAGCCGATCCTTAGACCCAAACAGTTTGAGAAGTAAATGGGTTTTGGGACTCAAGTTTTTGTCTAAACTTCCAGACAGAATTCTGGGTTCATGGGTTATGACATGAACCACATCTTGTTCAGCCATGCCTAATTTTTTCAAGAGATCAATCTTAGGCTTCAGCTGCTCATCAACAAGGCGTAAAAGAACAGATGGATCTCTGAGAATGGTTTTCCTAACCTGGCCAGGAGTGAATCCAGAGTCTCTAAATAGCTAAAGTGCCTGTTGAGCCCTGTCCGTGGATTTGCATATGAAGAGTTGGCGGTTATTTCTCATTACGTTTGGCAGCTCCGAGGGAGAAAGCCCACATTCATCAAGTAAGAATAGCTTCATGGCACTGTGGCGGCGCTCTCTTTCAGCCTCCACTCTTGCTGCTTTCACTTGGGAAATGGGTTTGACATTACATGATATTCTTAGTGAAAGTTTTGGGAAATGGAAGCATGGAGTTGGGTATTTTCCTGGAGATACAACGAAACCAGAAAATGTCAAAGCCATTGTATGTTGTAAAATGGAATGAGAAGAGAATCAAGACCAGTAGAAAGCTTAGGGCTGAAAAAGTGGACAACCCTAACATCAGTTTGGCTATTTATAAGATCATTCAGCAACTTTACCCTGGTTAGGGTTCAAGATAAGCGGCCTAGTTAGGGGTGCGTAGGGTGAGGAACTTTTGGGAGGGGTGCGTAGGGTGAGGAACTTTTGGGAGGGGTGCAACTTAACGGCAGTGGCTATCCAGCTCTGGGAATGCACTGGGGCATGGATGCATGGCATGCATGCTGTCTCCATTGATTCTCTCGCCGGCCGTATTTTACTGCAACCTTTGTCCTCCGTCCTCTCAACAATTTCAACCATGTAAATATAATGCATTTAAAATTATTAAACATAAATATAAATTGTATATGCTTTGTGCGGACTGCCTTACATTTTTTTTTTCACTTCTTTAAATTTTTTTTTAATGTTTTTATATTTATTGTTTATATACAATAAATGACCCCCCCATAAGAGGGAAAAAGAGAGACTATGTAGCCCCCCCCACAATGTATAAATACCTACAAAAATGCTAAGTGCCTGAAGACAACATAATCCAATGTCGACAAACAACTTGTCTCCCTTTTGGAAGAAATAAAACCAAGTACAAATGCAGGTATGCTTCCCACTCTAGATAGGAATTAACAAGTGAAATCCAAATCTATGATGATAATGTCTCTAAAATCTACTCATGTGTCACCAAGACCTTGGAAGATGATGCCACCTGCAAAAACGGTAAGTGCCTGAAGACAAAACATAATCCAAAGTCGACAAACAACTTGTCTCCCTTTTGGAAGTCATCCGTAAAGCAGAAAGGGATCTATGACAAACATTGCTTAAGTGATTATGAAAAAAGGCGTAAAGACATCAACAATGGAGTAGTAAGAACATTAATCAGAGAGAATTCAAAACATAGAACCAAGAGAGAGATAAGAAGACACTAGTTTGATTACGGAGTTCGCCACAACCGTGACTATGTCTCCGGGCTGAGCTCAATCGAGTGACCAATCTATTGAAATGTTCAAAAATGGCAGTACAATCTCCACTCGAGCCTCTTGCAACACTGCTTACAATATCTTGTAGCTCATCCACAAAGTCATACAAAAAGTCTCTCACTCACAAACCCCTCTCAAAAAGCTCTCACAGCTAGGGACGATTGACAAAGAGCAAGGAACTGACTCTGCCTAAAGGATCCACTACAAGATTAGAACATCACTCCATCACAATTCAAATACTCCTAATTCCCTCTAAAAATTCTCTCAAAAAAAGCCTCTCAAAGACTAAGAGAATGGGATGGAGAGTGATCAACTCCAAATGTAATGATTGAGTTGAGTTGAGTTGGATGAGTGAGGAAGACTCTCCTAGTCTCCCTTTTATACTTGAACTTGGGCCTATTTGGTTAAAACCAACAATTTTGGAATTTTCCCCTTAAATGGAAAATTAAGAACCAATTTCCCCATTTACAAATAAAAACAATAAACCCCCTTAATAAAACAATTAAACTTGTTTTTAAGCCCTTTGTTCTTATATACACTCGGGCTAATTCATTGTTAGGGGTTTTGTTTGTATTTTAATTTAAATCCTAACTAATAACCATCAATGGTTAATTAATTTAGAGTTTAGGCTTTGTTAAAGGGTTATTAAAAACCCATCCCACATTTAGATTAAGCCACCTTACGTGGCGCGATGACATGTAAGACTTTTGGTCGGCAGGTGGTTGAGGGTTCAACCCCCACCGACCCCGCTTGTTTTATTCCCACCGTTTCCAAACTTTCAATCGAAAAAAGAAACATACGCTCCACATATGGTGAAGACCCTACGCATGGTGTAATGGCCATGGTAAGTGGCTTGTGACGTGGAGGTTCCAGGTTCAAAACCCCCGATCCAAATTTTGCTTTAAAAAACAAACTCATCTGCAATCACCGAAGAGATGGAGGAAAGAACCACCATGTGTCATGCTCAGAGGATGCCACGTGTCTGAAGATGATTTGCTGGAGGAATCCATGCTGTCACTGAGTCAACTACCAACTCAACAACTGTGACATGTCATCTAAAGGCGAGATTAGCTAACCTTGATGACGTCATCCGCCATGTCACCCTGCCACGTCAGCTTGTACGGACTGACATGTGTTAGCTTCCGATTGGTCCAGCTCGACATTTGTACAATGAGCTGTCCACCAAGTAGCATGATGATGTCATGCTGACATTAGCAACTGTACCACATGGTACCCTGGTCAACTGCAAGCTTTGACTGACCATATGTCGCACATACGAGCTCCAATTTGCGTGAAACAAACGTCGTTGGAATCGTGACAATGAGACCTTCGCGATGATGCTGCCTTTGATAATTTTTTATGATGTCAAAATTCCATCCTTTTTCTCATCCCTGGGAGCTGAGTTGACCAATCTTTGACCAAAGTTTGACCGGCAATATCTCACACATACGGTGTCGAATTTTGATGAAACGAACATCGTTGGGTTCGTGTCATCGAGCCCTTCAAAGTGACATTGCTTCAAACTGATTCTGAGTCCATCAAATTTTCACCTTCTATCGGCCTCTTGGTCCAAGACTTGACCCAACTTTGACTGTGCGTAACTTGAGCAAACAGACTCCTTTTTTTTCCTATTCAATTTGTGCCAGATTCAATATTCTAAGCTCTATGCCATGACACTGCTTCTGGGAGAAATGGGAACACTTCAATTTTTAGGTTCAAAAAATCCACCTGGATCAAACCTCCCCACTGAAGAACTTTTGGTCCTCCAAAAGTTTATAGTTTCTTCAAAAACATCTCCCATTTTGCATCTTGCCACTTGCCATGATCTAAATCACTAGATCGTACATAATGCCACATCTGCCTGCTGAGGTCTTACACTTCAACAATGTATTGTCAACAAGAGTTGTCCCTATTGCCACATCTGCCCTCTACAGGGGTCTTAGATTTCAACAACATGAAATTCACAACTCATCACAATGCAATTTAAAATGGAACTTAGTATACCCAAAGCAAGAAGGAAAACTAAGTATGGTAAACCTGTCTCTCAGTGCTTCTCATGGGGTAGTTCACATTTTGCATCTCTCGCCATTCTTTCTGGCATGCTTTTGTTGCTCCTCCAACTGCTCGAGCATGGTATCTGCACCTCAGCCTGAAATATTCCTTCACCTTTGTACTTTGGAATAGCTGATTCAAGGCTCCACCATGTTCATTTGAAGCAACGAGGTCATCGATAACATCCTTCAAGAACTTCAACTAAGTTTAGACGTATCCTCAAAATGGCCTCAACTGAGTCTTCAAGCTGAGAACATGCAAGGTCACTATTGACCGTTCTCGGCAACTCTTAAACTAGAAAGTGCTCTTCATCTGAAGCTTCCCACTTGAAATCTGTAGGTACAAGTCCTTAAAAACCCTGCAATAAGAAGTTACAAAGTATACTCCTTTCTAGGTTACAAGAGATGTGGCTTCAAGAGCTTACACATTCTCAACCTCTAGAGAATTACAACTTCATAAAAATTGTTACAAACAATTTAATCCAGAGTTTTATGCTCACAAACACACACTAGCTTATCAACATATTCATCACACTACAAAAGATGTAATAAACACACACAAACTGATATACTAGTTGGATGAGCGTTGTTCCCAGCTCCTACGAAGCTGTTCAAAGGAACTCTCTATCACAAGTTGCTCAGGCTGTGGTTGAATTTCTCCTGGGACTACCTTAGAAGTGGTAGCTACTGCCAACTCTGCTTTCATCTCCTCAACTTTTTGATGGTTGGGTCTCTCAGTAGACCTCGATCGACAATGAAGCTTGGGATGCAACTTCCAACACTTTGCCTCCCAATGTCCACTGATGCCACAACGGTTGCAGAAGTTTTGAGCTCTAGAGGATTGTCCATCTCCTCTGAATCCCAATCCTTGGTATTGTGGACGCTTCTTCGCCTCGATTGGATTGGTGATGCCTTGCTTAGAAATACCAAAGCCTTTCCTTGTGAAGCCCATCTTCCTGAGTAGATTTGATCCTATGCCTCTTGTGTGCTTCTCGAAGTGTGCAAAAGAATCTTGCTCATCATCTGCTAACTTCTTCTGTTTGATGGAAGAAGAGGCTTCGAGATAATTACTGTCACTATTAGGCAGATTGAGAGTCTAAAGGTACTCCATCTATCGACAATAAGCACACTCTACTGCACCAGGAGAGTTTGCCTAATCATGGCCACAAGAAAATCTAGCCACAGGCCTCGTCACTGAAGAAGCTCCCGTACTATCAAGCAGGGTCAGCGGGGAGTATGAGGATGATGTATTCTCATAATGCGGATAGAAACCACATATGTGTGCACTCCCTGATATAGGAGGGCTTCTCTTGTTCTGCTCCTCCAAGATGTCCTGCAACAACACTTGCAGTCTTTCCTTCTCCATGTTGGATTCCTCCAACAACCATTGAAGTTCTGCATTCTCTATTTGTAGGCATCGATTAGCTTCTTCCAACTCTTGCATCCTATCATTCTTCTCTCGATGGTCTTGATAGAGTTCTTCAACCATGCCTTTCATTGACATGAAATCATCCACCATGGATGTGGTCAATGTCAGCCTTGAAGATTCACCCTTTTTTGATGCCATCTTTGCTCCAACCTCCAAATGTCCACCAATAGCAAAATGACTCACAATCACTCCTGCAAAACCAGCCAAATAAGGCTCTAATACCACTTGATCTGTAAAGCGGAAGGGATCTATGAAAAATGTTGCTTAAGTGATTATGAACAAAGGCATAAAGACATCAACAATGGAGTAGTAGGAACACTAATAAGAGAGAATTCAAAACATAGAACCAAGAGAGAGATAAGAAGACACCAGTTTGATTACGGAGTTCGCCACAATCGTGACTACATCTTCGAGCCGAGCTCAATCGAGTGACCAATCTATTGAAATGTTCAAAAATGGCAGTACAATCTCCACTCGAGCCTCTTGCAACACTCCTTACAATATCTTGTAGCTCATCCACAAAGTCATACAAAAAGTCTCTCACTCACAAACCCCTCTCAAAAAGCTCTCACAGCTAGGGACGATTAACAAAGAGCAAGGAATTGACTGTACCTAAAGGATCCACTACAAGATTAGAACATCACTCCATCACAACTCAAATACTCCTAATTCCCTCTAAAAATTCTCTCACAAAAATCCTCTCACAGACTAAGAGAATGGGATGGAGAGTGATCAACTCCAAATGTAATGATTAAGTTGAGTTGAGTTGGATGAGTGAGGAAGACTCTCCTAGTCTCCCTTTTATACTTGAACTTGGGCCTATTTGGTTAAAACCAACAATTTTGGAATTTTACCCTTAAATGGAAAATTAAGAACCAATTTTCCCATTTACAAATAAAAACAATAAACCCCCTTATCAAATTGTTTTAAGCCCTTAAACTTGTTTTTAAGCCCTTTGTTCTTATATACACTTGGGCTAATTCATTGTTAGGGGTTTTGTTTGTATTTTAATTTAAATCCTAACTAATAACCATCAATGGTTAATTAGTTTAGAATTCGGGCTTTGTTAAGGGTTATTAAAAACCCATCCCACATTCAGATTAAGCCACCTTACGTGGTGCGATGGCATGTAAGACTTTTGGTCGGCAGGTGGTTGAGGGTTCAACCCCCACCGACCCTGCTTGTTTTATTCCCACCATTTCCAAACCTTCAATTGAAAAAAGAAACATCCACTCCACATATGGTGAAGAACCTACACGTGGTGCAACGGCCATGGTCGGTGGCTTGTGACATGGAGGTTCCAAGTTCAAAACCCCCGATCCAAATTTTGCTTTAAAAAACAAACTCATCTGCAATCACCGAAGAGATGGAGGAAAGAACCACCATGTGTCATGCTCAGAGGATGCCATGTGTTCAAAGATGATTCACTGGAGGAATCCACACTG
>VDFB02315234.1:0-57168 GCA_007258455.2 Sequoia sempervirens | reverse complement strand
TCAATTTGTATTTTGGCACATAATTAACAGAGTTCATACTATTTTCTGGAAATGGTTTTCCTGTTTCAATTTGTATTTGGCACATAATTAACAGAGTTCATACTATTTTCTGGAAATGGTTTTCCTGTTTCAATTTGTATTTGGCACATAATTAACAGAGTTCATACTATTTTCTGGAAATGGTTTTCCTGTTTCAATTTGCATTTGGCACATAATTAACAGAGTTCATACTATTTTCTGGAAATGGTTTTCCTGTTTCAATTTGTATTTGGCACATAAATGCATGGATATCTATATATATATATGTATATATATATATGTATGTATATGCAGCCAATTGTATATGTATACATATATATATATATGTGTGTGTGTGTGTAGAAAATCATGTACAGCTGTGTATAATTTGAAGAAAGAAATTCTGGTTTATAAATCTGTTCCAAGAATTCATTGGCCGTGCTCACAGAACAGGGTAATTTTTACATGGTTTCCTTACTGGCATTGAGCGACTAAAGGGCTCAGGGAAGCCCTTGCCCCTCCCATGGGGAGGGGGCAGGCTATGAGGGGCTTGCGCCTCCTCCACAGGCCGCGGCCTATGGAGGGCGCGAGCCTCCCACAGTCCACGACCTTCCCATGGGGAGGGCAAGGGAAATAATCCCTTCCTCTTTCCTCTGGTTAGCAATTTCAAAACTCAGAATAAAGAAAGACATTTTGCCCAGTATAAACTGCATTCGAATTTATCTCAAAGACATTTTGATTTTATTCAGATGACAGAATTTTTATGCAGGCCAAATATGCAGACATATATATATATATATGCATGGGAATTCAAATTCCTGTGCATATATATATATGCATAGATATATATATATATAGGTTTATATCATTTCAATAAAATGCAGACTTGCAACATAATGAAAACCCTAATTCTGAAGGAAGAATGTGTATTCTATAATTGCAACATAGAGAAGTAAGCTGTTACCCAGATTTCAAAACGAAATTGGAAAGATTTCTCAGTTGTTTGTACTCTAATTAGAGAATAAAACATTTCATTCCTTCCATTTCCTTACTGCAGTTTTAAATAAAATTAAAAGAAGGCATAGCAATGAAAAGAACCTAGCAAAATTTGCTTCCAGTGCAGATGCCCAACAATACCTTCTTTTCCTCTGTTCCAGAGCTCTCAGATATCCTCAATCGGAGTCCTCTTTTCTTTCTTAAAGCCCTCTTCCTCTTTTTTGAGGATCATGCATAAAATTTCCAGATGACATATTGAATTCTCATGCAATTCTTAAGGATTGCCACATGCCAAGTGAATTGTTGGTTTTAAGACATTATTTCCAGAGCCCAATGTTCTCTCAAGCTGTTCATTCTTCATTATTTTTGGAGAATTCACCATATACCAAAACATAAATATATATATATATATCCCTTTTTATGTAAATTTATAATTTCATTTTAAACACAATGTTATATTCCATTATTTATTTTGTTTTATTTATTTTTAATTATACTTTTAAAAAAAATAGATTTTTCCTTTTATTGCTCAAATAAAATGGAGATTAATTAAAATAGAATAAGCCATACTATTTCCACAATTTCTAAGGTCAATTAAACCATATTTTAAATTTGCTATGCTAATCAATTTTCACGCAATCACATTGAAAAACAGATATGCCCTAATGCAGCTACATGATTTAAGTGGTGTGTGCGTAATCGAGAGCTTCTCCTCTTTTACCCTGTCGGGGAGCTAACCTTCTTTTCCTCAATCACATTCTTGGCCTTCGATCACCTTGGCCTTCGATCACCTGCAACTCATATGCACTCAGGCGTGCAAAAAAAAATGAAAATGTATTAGTAACCATTACAGAAACATAAATTTAAACAATAATTAATCAACATTCCTATTTTATATAAATGCATTCAAAATTCTTGAAAGAAAACAATTATTTGTTTCTACATTCCCATGCATCAAAACATTGTAGTATATTATATTGCTTTAACACGTATCATAATTCGTATCTTAAATCTCATAAAGTCATGGTCAAACATTATCAAAATAAGTCATGGTCAAAATAATTCATGGTCAAAATAAGTCATGGTCAAAATATCATCAAAGTATGAGACGTGACATCCTTCCCCTCTTGAGAAGAGACATCGTCTCGATGTCTATAAGCAAATTACATAGTAAAATTGAGATATTAGTACTTCGTAAGTCTCTATAAGGAAAATATAATTATGCTAAGGTCTCAAATGAGGAAAGATTATATCTATATCCTCAGCATTTTCCCAGGTGGCATTATCCACCGAATATTGGTCCCACTGGACCCTGTATTGCATAATGTCTCTATTACGCAACTTAACATTGCGCTTTTCCAGAATCCTGACGGGTTCCACCTGTATCACTCCTAGGTCCTGGACCTGCAGTGCATGCCAATCAAGGATATGAGCAATATCTGGATGGTATGGCTTAAGTACTGAAACATGAAACACATTATGTATCTGGGATAGAGCTGGTGGCAGAGCAAGCCTGTAAGTAACTGGATTCACCACCTCCAAAACATCAAAGGGGCCAACAAACCTAGGAGCCAACTTAGAGTTCTTGCCGAAAGAGATTGAACTCTTATGCGGCCGAACCCTCAAAAAGACCTTATCTCCTGCAGAGAACTGCCTAAAGCTCCGGTTCTTATCTGCTAGACTTTTCTGTCTATCCGCAGCCTGCTTCAACTTTTCCTTAATGATTTTCATTTGGTCTTCCATTTCTCTGAGCATCTCAGGGCCAATCACCACCCTGTCTTCTACTCTGTCCCAACTAATGGGTGTTCGACATTTACGTCCATAAAGGGCTTCAAAAGGTGCCATGCCCAAGGAAGCATGGTAGGAGTTGTTATAGGAAAACTCTACCAAAGGAAAATACTCCTCCCACTTATATTGCTGCTCCATGCAGTACATGCGGAGGAGATCTTCTACTACCTGGTTCACCCTCTCTGTCTGACCATCGGTCTGAGGATGATATGCGGAACTGAAATTTAATTTAGTTCCCAGGGAAGAGTTTAATGTAATCCAAAACCTAGAAGTCATTCGAGTGTCTCGATCTGAGATGATCGTCTCTGGCACTCCATGCAACCGGAAGATTTCCTGAACAAATTTCCTTGCTAAAACCATTGATCCATCCTTGAGATTTCCCGGAAGGAAATGAGCAACCTTTGTCAATTTATCCACCACAACCAAGATGGTATCATGTCAGTTTTTAGACATTGGTAGCCCTTGTATAAAATCCATAGTGATAACCTACCATTTATACTCTGGTACCCTGTGAGGATATAAGATTCCTGCCGGATGTACATGTTCAGCTTTGACTTGCTGGCACTCCAAGCATCAGGCTACATGGGACATAACATCCCTTTTAAGTCCTGGCCAGAAGTACAGTGGTCTAAGTCCTTCCATCATTTTTGTAATACCGGGATGTCCTGAGTATGGAGCATTGTGGAATTCTTCTAGCACCAACTCTCTCAAGTTTGCAGAACTAGGAATGTACATTCGTCCCTGGTATCTCAAAAGTCCATCTGATTCTAATATATAACCCTCATATCGACGATCGGAGGGATTTACCCCAAGGGCTTGTTTCACCTTTTCATAATATTCATCCCCAAAGGAGGATTGCACTACTTGTTGCCTGAAATCTGATTTTATGGTAACCATGGCTGCAAGGTGCCTCCTTCTACTCAGCGCATCAGCCACTCTGTTTTCCTTACCTTTAATATATTCAATCCCAAAATCATACTCACTCAGGAATTCCAGCCATCGCCTTTGTCGGGCATTGAGATTAGGTTGAGTGAAGATATATCTCAATCCTGCATGGTCTGTTTTAAGTTCGAAAGGCTTTCCCAAGAGATAATGTCTCCACATTTGTAAAGCATGGACTATGGCTGCCAATTCTAAGTCATGTGGTGCATAATTTAATTCATGTTGTTTTAACTTCCTTGATTCATAAGCTACCACTTGCCCTTCTTGCATAAGAACTGCTCCTACCCCTTCTCCTGATGCATCAGTAATAACTGTAAAATGGCCATTCGGATCTGGCACAACTAGGATGGGTGCGGTAGTGAGTTTCTTCTTAAGCAGCTGAAAAGCTTCCTCACATTTATCGCTCCATTCAAACTTCTTTTCCTTCTTCTGTAGTGCAGTGATGGGTGCTGCAATTGTTGAGAACCCCTGAACAAACTTCCTATAGTATCCTACAAGTCCCATGAAACTTCGAACTTCAGAGACATTTTGCGGGGCTGGCCAATCCATAATTGCCTTAATCTTTTCTGGGTCCACTCTTACCCCTTCCGCTGAAATTACATGACCTAAATAATGCACTTCGGATTGGAAGAAGGTACATTTAGACATTTTTCCATACAGCTTATGTTCCCTTAGACGCTGCAACACAATCCTCAAATGCTTCTCATGTTCTTCCTCTGACTTAGAATAGATCAAGATATCATCAAGAAAAATTAGGACAAAATTATCCAAACAATCTCGGAAGACACTATTCATCAGGTTCATGAAAGCTGCAAGAGCATTACTTAGCCCAAATGGTAGCACAGTAAACTCATAGTGCCCATACCTGGTTCTGAAGGCAGTTTTGTGTATGTCTTCTTCCTTCAGTCTCAACTGGTGGTATCCTGATCTTAAATCAATTTTTGAGAATACCTTGGCATCTTTCAGCTGATCAAACAAATCATCGATGCGGGGGAGCATATATTTATTCTTGATAGTGACCTTGTTAAGCATTCTATAATCAATGCACAACCTCAAGGTACCATCCTTCTTTTTCACGAAGATGACGGGTGCTCCCCAAGGTGACACGCTTGGCCTAATAAGACCTTGCTTCAATAATTCTTCTAGTTGGGCCTTGAGCTCAAATAATTCTGTTGTATTCATCCTGTAAGGAGCCTTAGACTGAGGCTCTGCCCCTGGAATCAGATCAATAGAGAAATCAAACACACGCTTAGGCGGGAGCTCAGTCAATTCGGTAGGAAAAACATCCTCAAATTCTTTCAGAATGGGATGATCATTAATTGAGGATTCCTTCTCATCAAGGTCCTTGACTTTTATTGCAAAGATAGTGCATCCCTTTCGACTTGCCTTTTTCAACTGCATGGCGGAGACCTGCCTAAGCTCTAAGGGCTTTTTAATGCCACAAAGCTCCACTTGGTTTCCTCGGTCATCAAGACATTTAATTGACTTCTCTTCACAGTCCACTAGAGCCTTATGTTCAGAGAGCCAATTTATCCCCAATATCACGTCGTAAGACCCCAATGGTGCAACATACAAGTTCACCTACGTCTGAAGGTTAGGGAGTTCAAGTTTGCTGAAATACATGCATTGCTCTACCTTTTTCTCTACCCGGTTTCCATACTGAACTTTCCAAGAATTTGCCATAAAACTTGGTCTAACTGATATTTTAGTCAAAACATGAGGATCTATAAAACTATCAGTAGCACCTGTATCAATTAGAACAGAAACAGGGCATCCAAATAATTTACCCGATAACTGGATGGGAGTTGCTTGATAATCTGCCTGGCGATTGTCAACCGCTGCATGAATATGATGTTGATTTCTGTTATTTTGCTTGTTATTTCTCTGAGGGCACACACTGGCGTAATGCTCGCCTCCACAGGTATAACATCCTCCACGAGGTGCTTTGGTTTTGTCAGAAAAATTTCTCCTGTTATTATCATTCCTCTTATTGTAGTTGCCCCTTTTGTTGTTATTGTTTCTGTTTCCTTCATTGTGGTCCTGGGGACTACCATCCCTCTTCAAATTTCTGATTTGCCTATTTTCATTCCCTCGGCTGTCCTGTTTGCTTTGACCACCCTGATTGCTATTATCTTGACGTTTCCCTTGGGATTTCTTATTGCCATACTTGGCTTCCCTGCTCTTCCTATAGTTAGCAGCTTGTTGCAACTTGTGTTCCTGTTTGATTGCTAAATCAAAAACTTCATCCATAGTGGCTGGATTGTGCAGATCTATTTCATTTCCAATTTGAGGTCTAAGCCCCAAAATAAATTTTTGAACTCGGAATCTCTCATCATGCTGGTATTGGGGTGCGTACTTAAGCAAGTGAGAGAATTTCTCCCAATATTGAGTCACTGTCATGCCACCCTGTACAAGTACCTGGAATTCTGTCATCTTCTTATCAAAATGAGATTGTGGTAACCACCTCTTCCTAAATAGTTGTAGGAACTTATCCCAAGTTACCTTTCCATGCATAAACTGCTTATCTGCCCTTTCATTTTCCCACCAAGTAGCAGCCTCACCGGTGAGTTGATATGAACCCCATTCAGCCTTTGTTTCATCTGATAGATTTCGTAGGGAAAAATACCTCTCCATTTCTATAACCCAAGCTTCTGCCCCATCTCCAAAAGTTCTCCCATCAAACTTCGGAGGAGCGACCTTCTTTAGGTCTTTTCCCAGCTCCTCAGCCACCCTATTTAGTTTTTCCTCTTTTCCAGGTGGTTCAGCATTTGCTTCTCCATTAGTTTCATTTGTGTTTAATCCTTGATGGCCATCTCGCCTCCCTTGTTCTAATTCTTCAATTCTAGCCCCCTGGCTTTGCAGCAAGGCCAAAATTTGATCTAGTTTATCATTGGGACCTCCACGAGATCCACCAATTCACTGGTACACTCTATTTTCCATTTTAGGTCACCCTGATTTAAGACACAACGTTATACGTAGTTAGGCATAGGTCCTAGAGTTGAACCATGCTGCTCTGATACCAAGATGTAGCACTCGGAAATTAAGAGTGTTTTCAATCCGTTTTAAATCAGTATTAAAGAGAAAATTAAGAGTATTTTCAATTTATTCAACCATTATAAAAAGGTTTCCAAGTAGTCAACATCGTCCATAACACTTCCAAGAGAGCTTAAATAAAAGGGAATTTAAATTGCATTTCATAATTAACAATAATATCAATGTAATGTATCAAGATTATACAAAGCATAAGTATTTCAATGACTTTCTCATATCAATATATATTCAACCTCTCTTGGAGGAATCAATCCTTCAAATAGAAACATCTTTTCTATGCTAAGTTATAAAACTTTAACTTTTCAAATCAATGTTACATTAAATACTTTCAAATCATACTTCCATTTCAAGTTTCAACAAGAATGTCAAAATACATATACATTTACAATGAGCTTCACAAGCCAAATCTGAATAATACATAAGTACATCAATAGCAAATAAACTTGGAACCACCAACCGCCGTGACGCCTTGGTCTTCTTGCGAGCTGGGGCCAAGAATGTGATTCAGGCGCCTTTTCCGCCCAACCACAAAGTCCATGACTTCCCCGGGTCCCTTCCTAACTCGAAGGAATCCCCGACCCTGCATAAAGGAGCCTAGCAACCCGAAACAGCAAAACAGGAGGGAACTCTTGATGCGTGCCTGATGCCTATATGCATTTCTAACATGAGAAATAAACACATTTCTTGCAACAGGAGGTGGCAGAGACTCAAATACATATAAATTTCTAGGCTTTTAAAACAAACCCATCTATTTCAATGGTACAAGTGCTTGGCCAAGCAAAATAATACAAGTGAATGGTAGTTTAGAAAAGGTAATACTACCGTCTCTGTTTGCCCACCTTCGGCACCCTGTCCCGGAAGTTACCATAGTGAAGTATGAATAAATACCAAAGCAGAAGGTTATACACTTTCATACATGTTTCAATCATTCAATTAATTCTAAAAGAATTTCAAATGTGAATCCTTTGTAATTCAGTTGTAAGATCTCGTTTATTCCTTTGTAAGTAATCCCTTTTCTGTTTGGAATAAAGGCTCTATTTTTTTTTAAAGAAGGACGTATATGTCTTAATACTTTTCAGTGTATTATAAGAAGAAGAATTAATCAATTTATTTGAAAGGAACAGTGTTTTCTGTTTTCAGTATGTATTCCTAATTTTTCCAAGCTCATACTGACTGATAGTGTAATTCCCAATTTCAATACAGGGTTCAAAGTAATAATAGTATACTGAAACAGTGCAATTTATTCAGAATTTCAGAGGTTTGGAAGATAATTTAGCATTCACATTTTATATTGTATTCCTTTACTCAGGGTATACTTCTGTAAGTAAGTATATGTTTAAGAAATCAAAATGCTTTCCAGTTTACATGGTTTCTCAAAACCTTTCTGTTCTTGTTTCAGGTTTAATATTACTGAGATATTTGTGTATAATTAACAGAGTTCATTCTATTTTCTGGAAATGATTTACCTGCTTCAATTTGTATTTTGGCACATAATTAACAGAGTTCATACTATTTTCTGGAAATGGTTTTCCTGTTTCAATTTGTATTTGGCACATAATTAACAGAGTTCATACTATTTTCTGGAAATGGTTTTCCTGTTTCAATTTGTATTTGGCACATAATTAACAGAGTTCATACTATTTTCTGGAAATGGTTTTCCTGTTTCAATTTGTATTTGGCACATAATTAACAGAGTTCATACTATTTTCTGGAAATGGTTTTCCTGTTTCAATTTGTATTTGGCACATAAATGCATGGATATCTATATATATATATATGTATATATAAGTATATATATATATATATATATATATATATATATATATATATATATATATATATATATATATATATATGTGTGTAGAAAATCATGTACAGCTGTGTATAATTTGAAGAAAGAAATTCTGGTTTATAAATCTGTTCAAAGAATTCACTGGCCGTGCACACAGAACAGGATAATTTTTACATGGTTTCCTTACTGGCATTGAGCGACTAAAGGGCTCAGGGAAGCCCTTGCCCCTCCCATGGGGAGGGGGCGGGCTGTGAGGGGCTCGCGCCTCCTCCACAGGCCGCGGCCTGTGGAGGGCGCGAGCCTCCCACAGTCCACGACCTTCCCATGGGGAGGGCAAGGGAAATAATCCCTTCCTCTTTCCTCTGGTTAGCAATTTCAAAACTCAGAATAAAGGAAGACATTTTGCCCAGTATAAACTGTATTCGAATTTATCTCAAAGACATTTTGATTTTATTCAGATGACAGAATTTTTATGCAGACCAAATATGCAGACATATATATATATGCATAGATATATATATAGGTTTATATCATTTCAATAAAATGCAGACTTGCAACAAAATGAAAACCCTAATTCTGAAGGAAGAATGTGTATTCTATAATTGCAACACAGAGAAGTAAGCTGTTACCCAGATTTCAAAACGAAATTGGAAAGATTTCTCAGTTGTTTGTACTCTAATCAGAGAATAAAACATTTCATTCCTTCCATTTCCTTACTGCAGTTTTAAATAAAATTAAAAGAAGGCATAGCAATGAAAAGAACCTGGCAAAATTTGCTTCCAGTGCAGATGCCCAACAATACCTTCTTCGCCTCTGTTCCAGAGCTCTCGGATATCCTCAATCGAAGTCCTCTTTTCTTTCTTAAAGCCCTCTTCCTCTTTTTTGAGGATCATGCATAAAATTTCCAGATGACAGATCGAATTCTCATGCAATTCTTAAGGATTGCCACATGCCAAGTGAATTGTTGGTTTTAAGACAGAATTCCAGAGCCCAATGTTCTCTCGGGCTGTTCATTCTTCATTATTTTTGGAGAATTCACCATATACCAAAACAGAAAATATATATATATATATCCCTTTTTATGTAAATTTATAATTTCATTTTAAACACAATGTTATATTCCATTATTTATTTTGTTTTATTTATTTTTAATTATACTTTAAAAAAAAACAGATTTTTCCTTTTATTGCTCAAATAAAATGGAGATTAATTAAAATAGAATAAGCCATACTATTTCCACAATTTCTAAGGTCAATTAAACCATATTTTAAATTTTCTATGCTAATCAATTTCACGCAATCACATTGAAAAACAGATATGCCCTAATGCAGCTACATGATTTAAGTGGTGTGTGCGTAATCGAGAGCTTCTCCTCTTTTACCCTGTCGGGGAGCTAACCTTCTTTTCCTCAATCACATTCTTGGCCTTCGATCACCTTGGCCTTCGATCACCTACAACTCATATGCACTCAGGCGTGCAAAAAAAAATGAAAATGTATTAGTAACCATTACAGAAACATAAATTTAAACAATAATTAATCAACATTCCTATTTTATATAAATGCATTCAAAATTCTTGAAAGAAAACAATTATTTGTTTCTACATTCCCATGCATCAAAACATTGTAGTATATTATATTGCTTTAACACGTATCATAATTCGTATCTTAAATCTCATAAAGTCATGGTCAAACATTATCAAAATAAGTCATGGTCAAAATAAGTCATGGTAAAAATAAGTCATGGTCAAAATATCATCAAAGTATGAGACGTGACAAAAGGAAGGACAGGATGAAAATGAAGGCCCATTTAAGAGTATGGAAGAATAAATTGTTTCATGTTGCTTAGTTTTGGGTGTCAACTTATTGTATGTTTTTGCTTTTGATATCATGTACATTTGGTTTTCAATTTGGGTATGGTTGGGTATTGTTATGGTGATCATATGGGTTCAGTTGGTTTACTTTATATCTAGGTGAATTTTGTTGGTTTTTCTTTCGATTACGGTTGGGAAAATTAAGTGAAATTTGTATATAATGGGTTATGGATTTCACTTTTCATCATGGTGTATTGTGCTCAACCAAGTTCAAAGGTTTGGTATGTGATGGGTTGCGGGTTTGATATCACTCTCCTCCATGGGAGATCATTTTGTATAGTCAGTTGGTCTGCTAGATACTACTGATGCAAAATATGCTTATGTACATCTATTCTAATAAATATAATGATATATAGGCTTTATGCCTTTTTCTTAAAAACAATGATTATTTGAAGTAAAAAATTTAAAAAAAATATATACATAGTAGTTATTAACACAATAAAATATTTATTGGCATTTTCTATTACTAAAAATATATTTTATTAATGGATCAAATTATGACAAATACTCTCATAACTATTGGTTCAATTATAGGATCTTCTCTTCTAGTAGGAAACAATAGAAGGTATTTGAATATGAAAATTTTAATTATGATATTCAATCCCAAGTGCTTCATGATGAATTCTAAATTGTGAAATTAAATTTAGACAAAAAATGTTAACTTCAAGATAATGAGTTAATGCATGGATATGAATGTGAGTATAGATGTAACAAGTGATGCTAAATAGTGTGAATATATGAAAATGTGTGTTAATAGGAATGAAATAAGGTTAAATGTATGGAATAGAGTAAGAAGTATTATTAGCTTTAAAAAGTGGGGAAACAATCAAATTTAATATAAGAATATATCACTTGTAACTTGTATATAATTATATTAAATCATTCCATCAAAATAAAAATCTAAATTACATATAAATAATATAAATATACTAATTTCATCTTTATAATTACGCTGAAGGTGTTCCCTCTATGAAATCTATCTAGCAAAATCTTCAAATCAATGTCTCATTTTACCAAAGAAGCTATGCAGGACCATTCAAACTATCATGGTCATCCATTTTCACTACAATTATTTATTTTGCACATTTAACTTGTCTTAAAAAAATGTCATGCTATGATGTGACAAGATTATTTATTATTGAAATTGGATAATGGAGTGGAAGAGCATTTACGTGGCTTTTCCTGTACTAGACCATCTTCAGATCGTGACTGCAGCTTTATGCTAAACTACTTTTTATTGCTATTGTTCCTATTCACCTCAGTATTAATTGAAAAAAGTAGTGAGGCTTCCAAGTGCTACAGGTGTGAAGTGGCTTCGTGGTGCCTCTCCTTGAAACACTCTTCGTGTCACTGCTCCACAACTTCAGAAACTTTTTCCTTTGTAGAAGTGTATATTTCTTTGACTGTATTATAATAAACATGTTGCTCTAATATCTCTCATATGTGGTTATCTCTTTCTTACTCCTTGTCATGGAGCATATAAACTTACAAAATATCATACAAAATTTATAACTAAAGTGATCCGAAATATATGAATTCCTTCAACAAAAAATACAATATTTAGATGAAATTATAAAATTTATAAAAAGTTTTAAAAAATCAACAAGAAAAATTTAAACAATATTTTTATTTTTATTTTTTCTAACTCCAATCCTTCTACAATTAAAAGACGAAAAACAAGTTGTTTGAGCATATTAACAAAATATTGAATATACAAATTAATAATATCATAGTTCCTTGCAAAAACAAAATATTTGCAAAAAGCTTCAAGGAAAAAATACCCAAGAAATATTTCTCAAATCACCCACTAAAATTGAAAAATAAGTTTACATTATGAATGTAAAATCAATGAAAATGTGAGGAATAATAGGTAACACATCTGCAAAAATTTCACTGTACTCTACTTCTATTCCTAATAAATGAAAACAAGACTTAGAAACTTTGAACGTTAGGGTTCTAGAGCTACTTGATCCTTTAGCTCACGACAAGATTTTTGAAGCCTTCTAAACAAAAATAAGGGTTTAGAGTTATAAAATTTGATTTCAGCCATGACATGAAAATGTTTTAATATTTGTATAGTTATTTCAGTTGGTGTTAGACACAGACAGTGAAAGTGGAGCGTAGTGCAACCTGGTAGACATGCAGCTTAAACCCCATTAATAACTAACATTTAAGATAACTAGGTGATAGAAAAGGGATTATAATCAGTGTATTATGATTCTATTTTTTCCTAAGTATATATTTAAATAGTTGTAAATATATAATATTAATATTAATTATTTTATTATAATTAGAATATATTAATTTTTACTAAGTATATTATATACATAATATTAATACTATATGGATTTCGAAAATGATGTCAACCTCGATGTTGGTAGCACTAGGGAGTTCGTTTGTGCAATCTAACACGTTTTTACCTTAATTACCATGCAGTCTCAATTGTGGGTTTCTATGATGCTTCTTATGCATGTTGTTTTTGTTGGAGTACAATACCACAAAGAGGGGGGGTGAATCAGTGGTATGATAGATTAAAATGAACTTAAATTAATCTTTCCCAACTTTGAACATGTAGAATGCAAGTTTCAGAATAGTTCAATTATCAAGTGTAGCATTATGCATGCAAAGTTATCTTACTTGAATGAACATAAAGAACATAAGCAGATCATAAAAGTTGAAGACACCATAGCACAATGTTTATGAGTGGAAAACCCTTTACAGTGAGAAAAAACCACTTGAAAAATATTACTTGCATCCCTTAAGTTACTCTCATAATTCCCCTTAATCCATCCTCTTAGGACCCATTAATCCATATCCTAGGGTTCATGACATGCATCCCCTTAATCCACCCTCTTACATCCCTTTAAGTCATTCTATCAACTCCCCTTAATCCACCCTCTTGCATCCCTTTAAGTAATTCTATTAACTCCCCTTAATCCACCCTCTTACATCCCCTTAAGTCATTCTCTTAACTCCCCTTAAGGAATTCTCTTAGGACCCCTTAAGCTATATCCTCTTAGGTCCCCTTAATCCATCCTATGGGAAACATCACTTGAATTTGTAAGGAATTTATAAGATCCAATTTTCTAACTTTTACTATATATTGTTCTTTTCTCACATGAACTAATTAAAAGACTCATAAAAACTATAGTTACTTTACTTACATTAATTATTTTTACAAGTTCTCATCAAGTCGGTCTACCATGTGATTGTCACTATAAATTTTTTTTATGAAGAGACTATGTAAATATCAATTTGTGGTCTTGACTTAAAAGTTGATAAGCTCACTGGCTTAATAAAATCTCATTGATTTTAAAGCCTCACTAGCTAGTTTTACAACCTCACTGGCTAAACAAGAAACCTCATTGGCTTAAACAAGAAACCTCACTAGTTACAACGTCACTGGAAAAACCTCCATGGTCTTAACGACCAATCTCCAATGAAAGAAGAGATATAATTTTAGGGGCTTAACTTGTTACAATATGCACCAACAACAAAATCCTTCAAGACCTTGAATCACGAACTCTTATGTTCCCTTGACAGCAAATTTACAATATCAAGAAGCATGAAGGAAGATTACAAGAATATCCCCTTAACCCTCCAATAGTATATAAAGTTCTCCAATGAAAGATAGAGATAGGATAAGTTCTTATCTCTCGACAAAACTCCTCTACGCAATGAAAAAATTAATATAAGCAATGACCAATCACCCTGCATACATGAATGATAATCTCTTAATAGCTATAAACAAGAATCCAACTAGTGTTTATATGATGAAGAATTCTTCAATCCTTTGCACACATCAAAAATATTGACAAAAACCCTCTTAGAAGACCACAAAAAGACTTTACATAATCATGTTCATTATTTCAAGAAGACAAAGAACATGATCATGACTGCATACATTAGTCACTATTAGACACACAAGATATCAAGCATAAGTGAAGTATTTATCAATTTCCATACTACTCCTTCTCATGTAAAGCAAGCACAACTCATGTACACATACATACAAAGGAACAAGCAAGCCTTTAATGCTCAATTGTTCAAAACCCTCTCATAGAACACTAACTTGTGCAAAGACACATTTTAAAGAATTTAACCCTATTGTGAAATGTATCCTTCTACACACTATTCTCCAAGTCTGCCTCTTTATGAATAATATTGATATCAAGAATAGTATCACAATCTTCAATGCATTCTAAAAGAACATAGAATCACTAGATTTAGCCAAAAATAGAGGTATCACATTCATGTCTTCTTTTTTGCTCATAAAATTCATTAGCAACAATCCTCGGACCATCGGTTCCATAATGAAGTTACTCAACTATGTGTATCCTTTCAAAACATGATATCACAAAATTTTCCAAAACTTCTCACAAAACTCTAATCATCCTTGTAACCTCCACATACACGTTGACAAAGAATCCTCTTCAAATTTTCTTTCATTGCACCAAACAGTTATGAAACTGTGAATAACTAAACCATTGGAATTGGCATTCATTATCTTGTCAATGTGATACCCTCGAGAATTAACCGTTCTGCATTTTAAATAAGAGCCATTGATCATCAATACCTGCCAAGTTACAAATTGAATAATATCCTTTGATCTTATAATGACCATTCAAACATAAGCCTTTAACTTGCTTTCCCGGTTAAGGCTAAGAGTAAGGGCCTGTTGACAATGGGCATGATTCCCTTTCAAATAGTCACTTAAGTGACTTTCACCAATGATACCAAGTCACTGAACAATCATAACAAAAAGGAATATTTTTATAAACTTTGCAAAATAAACTCCACTTAGGGTTTTAGAACAAGTTTATAACTGATGAAAGAACCCTATCCAAATTCAAATGACTATTGTTGTGCAGTTTTCGCACACACGCCCCGCTGAAAGCAGGGACCCTCTTTTGCTTTGGTTTTTGGTGTCTTGGCCCTTTTATTTTGATGATTTATCTTTGCTTTGGCATGTGCCTAAATGTTTATCTTGCTGACCTAAGTGATTTCTCCAAGTTGTACATTGAAAATATTGAGTTCTAGTAAGAATTCGGGTTTTTGCCTGAGTTTAGGATTTTTCATCTAGACTGGATTTTCCTAGATCCTGTTCAAACTCTGCTTATGCGCTATTGCTTAGAGAATTCGGTTCTTCATAGAATTCTGTGTGGGCCGGATTTTCCCAAAATCCGTCTTGTTGTCAGGTTTCCAGATTTTCTCCAGCCTGTCTTGTCGACGACATTAATGCTTCCTGTACGAGCTTTGAAGGATGTATTTATCTATTTTTTTGAAGAGCTTGTGCTATTATGCTTTGTCACTTGTATTCTATTAAGCTGAGGAGTTTATTCTCGGTGTGTTGGATTTTATTTGGGTGCTTGGTTTGACAATTATTGGTTTTGGTGGTGATTTCTTTGGTGTTTTTGATGACTATTCTTTGTGGAGCGCCATTGAATTCATTTTTGTTGTCTCCAAAGTTGATTTATGTTCATCATGGTACGTATATGTGATCCTTTACTTTTGACTGATGAATGATGGCAGTGTTTCGATGTTATAAACTTGCTTTAATTTCAAAATTCTAATTTTTTTTAGCAATTCATAGCTAGGGTTACGTAATATTGTTTTGTTTATAGGCTCCCAAATAAGTTCTAAGATTATTCATTCTTTCACATCATGAGGAGTCTTGCTCGAGAACCGTGATTTACCCTAGTAAATAGTTGGCAATTCAATCAATTAAATCTTCTGTTTCCCTATGCGTTAATGGAAGAATTGTAGGGTTTTGCATCTAGGGCATCACCATTTTATCTTAGTTTACTTTCAAACTAGCCTAGAAACCAATGAAAACCTATAGAGGGTCAAAATCAAGCTTGTCTCAGGTCTAGGATCCTAAAATTTATGATCGATTCATTTAATTAGGTTAAAATTGTGATTGGGTATCGAAATTCGGGTTCTAAACCCATTTCAAGATTTTCCAACTCTGGTGGATTTTCTCGATCTCCTTCGTTTTCCCAGAATCCGCATGTTTTCAGAGTTTCATCCTTCTTCGCGGATTTCCTTCTCACCTGAAATTTACCAAAATCCTGTGCTCCTTAAATTTTTCGAAGTTCACGTAATGTCTCTTCCTTCGCGGAAATCTGTCTCATCCGGATTTTCCTGAGATTTGATGAAGCGGGAGGAAATATGCAATAATTTGATTTTTTAATGATTTATGATGCATTTTATGATTGATTTTATGCTATCTTAAGATCTCTCATGCTGTTTGTTGATGGATAATGATCGAATTTAATTGCTTATAGGAATTTTCATGTTCATTCTACTAGAATCCGTCTGGCCCAAAATTCTTTGAAATTCCTCCCTCGCTTGGATTCCATGGGTGGACCTGGAACCCGAATTTTGATATGATCATTTTATATGAGATTTGGTTGCACCATGCTGATCTAGAGGTCTTTTTTAGGATGAACATGTTGTTTGTGATTAATTTATGTATGATCCTTACTATGCTTCCCTTTGTTGAGTGTAGGCCGATTCTAGAAAGACGGTGGTTGGGTCCTCAATATCTGAAGCAGAAAGAATCAAAATGGATATCAAGAGAAAAATCCTGGAGAGCAAGATCACCTTTATCTGGTCAAAGGTAACTAACAAAAATGTGGGACTATGGGACTATGAGGAGTTCAAAGGAAGAATGGTAGCGCAGGATCTTCCTTTGGTTGCCAAAAGAATGTTGGAGTCAGGATTGGTGCATGTAACTGGCTTTCCTTCTACAGTTCAGTGCTATGAATTGGTTCTTGATTCTGCCAGGCATTATGATAGTGATACATAGAATAATTGGTCCTCAAGGGAGGATTGTGGCAAATTTCAACCCTGTTTCCATAGCTCAGACCTTTGACATGCCAGACAAGTCTCATGTGGTGGCATTCAACATGGAAGCAACTAAAAAGTTCTATTAAGAGGAGACTGTTAAATCATAGACTCATCAATTCCTGGTTGGAGAAGCCCAAGTCACATTATTCTAAACTGCCCAAATAGTTGTTCAGAGCAAAGTTCAAGAAGGATTACTATTATGCTATCACTCTTCTTAGCAGGGTGGTTGGATTAAAGAGTGTAGGTATGTTTGAGAATTGGATGTGCCATGTCATTGCAAGAATGGAACGAGAAAATATCAACTATCATTAGGCAGGTGTTATAAGTATGGTGATTTATGAGCAACTATCTAATGTGCTACAAACCAAGACCTTCACAATGATTTCGTACTTATTTTACACACTTGCAAGATTTCATCCATACAAGGGATTAAGTACCAAGGGTGTTTTTGGATAGGATGTTATTTATGAGGTCTACCCTCAATTGCACCTAGGGAGCTCAAGTTATAGAAGGGTGAATGATGCATTCGCCATGCATATCACTAGATTACTTTAGGATGCAGAACACACGAGAATTTATGACCAAGCCAAGCAACTCATCAAGAAATATGGTGATAGGTTCATTCAGTTCGCAACCTTCTCATACATCTAGATTGATGGCTGTCAAAGGGCTCCATACAGACTTCCAAGGTATCCCACTGATCATATTTTACTTTTGGAAGTTACTAGATAGATATGTTTCTTTGATGGTATTGTCAAAAGGGACAAGCATAAGACTAGTTTTGGTGGAGACTTCCCTTTGAGGATAGGCACTAGAGAGGCATGTCCTTCCATTAGTTCAGCCCAGGCTTCAGAAGAAGAGATGAGTACTCTTGGTTTGTCTTTCCATTCCAAGAGGTCCAGATTTGACATAACAGGTGAAGCACAAAAGAGGGCCAGTAAAGAATATAGCCACAAAGTTGAGTTGGAAGACTACTAGGCCAATTGCAGTGATGAGTATGAGGTTAGAAATAAAAAGTTTTCCCAACTTCCAGTTGAATCAGTCTGATTATACAATGTGAGGGTAGTTCCTAATCAACTTGAAGATGATGGGAACCTGATTCAAGGTCTTGCTTATGAGGCAGTAAAAGACAAGCCAATTGGTGAAGTGGATTGGTTGGAAGAAGAAAAGACAGAATTAGGATAGTTGATGGATCCAGTCACCAAGTAGACTAAGATGTGGCTAAAGCATAAAATGTGGGAACTAGAAAATGAAGGTGTACAATGCACCTATGATCTAATGGGAGATTTAGATGCCCACTCCACTTCCGAGGAATCATCTGAGCAAGACCCTAAAGGTAAAGGAAAGGTAGGCTTACCTTTTAAAAGGAGGAGAATTGTGATATTGTCACAAAAAGCAAGTCCCAAGGCGGGAGAGGAAGTGGATCCACCGATAGTAAATGTAGAAAGTTTTGGAGAAAAGACACAGGTGTATACAAGGAAGTCAAGGACTCCTCCTAAGGATAGTGTGCCCAAAGTAGAACCTCCTCCAGCCACTTCTTATGAGGAACAACATGAGGATGTTCCTTCTTTCCCTAAAGCTCAAAAGGAAGAGTTGGGTGAATCCAAAGAAGCCAAAGATCACTAGGGGGCAGAAGGAGAAGAGTTCCATGAGGATGAGCTTTACCATGTTGAGGCCGAAGTAGAAAAGGTGATGCAATCTCCCTTGGTTAAATATGAGGATTCGCCGGTTAGGACTGAAGAAGTTAAATCTCCTCAAATGGAGGAAGTATCAGAAAAGGTTTTCTCACCTGAGCACAGAGAGGAGCATGCTGAAGAAAAGGAGAATAAAGTAGGCGGGACTCCTGAGAAGCAGAAATTGAATGAGGGTCAGTAGGAGGAAGTAGGACAGAGTGAAGTGCAATTGGAGTCCACTATTACAGAGTGGCTAGAAAAATAAATAAAGAGAAATCAAGTCATTGTGGAGGATACCCCACCCAATTAGGATGAGTTGTTGGCCAAGATTGGAAAGGATAAAGGAAAGAAAAAGGCCAGGGTCATTTCAAGGATTGAAAGAGATGAGGCAAGTAATAGGGTGGTCCACATTGCAAATCCTGCTCCAGATAAGAATAGAGATGAGGTTACTAAAAAGGATTACAACTTGCAGACTATCAATTTCGGGCCCACTTCTATTGAGCAAGACATTGAAGAATATCAAGGTTCTAGCACAGTTATCCTAGGGAGATTGAGGAAAGAAGTTCAAACTAAATAGGACTTGAAGAAGGAGAATCAAAAACTTAAGAAATGTTTGGAGGATCTGATGAAACACTTGCAGTATCTTGGCTCCTCGTCCTCTGCTGCAAATCTCTTACCCTAGGAGACTATCTTTGAGTTGGAAAGAATGAAGGCTTCTACTCTTGCTACTGCAAATTGGTTGTAGGGGGTGCAGTCTAAAGGAAATGATGCTATCAAGGACATTCTCTCATCTGGGAAAGATGCTATGAGGATGATAGATTGGTTGAAGGAGGTGTTAGCTCAAGATAAAGAAGATACAAACCTCCTACTGCAGAAAACTAAAACCATCATGGAGTATACCAAGGACAAGATTGTAAATGATTGAATTCTCCCTTCCTCCAGAACTGTCGAACCTTGGGAATGGTTTGAAGCTTTGTAAATAAGGAAAAAGGTTCTGAAGAAGATATACGAGTAGAGGAGGAAAATTGAAGATAACCTAACTGGTGTTTATAATGGATGCATTGCTTTCTTTGAGCTAATGATGGGGAGAAGGAAGATTGCACCTAAATATTTGATTTTAAAACAGTTGGGAAAATGGTGGCAGGATGTTTATGCTCAAGTTGGTGATGATCCTATTACTGAACACCACTTAGATGATGTAGCCACTTACATTGTTGTTATTGATAAATAAATGACATATAAGGTTGAGTGGGATAAGTCGGTGAAACAATCAAGCGAAGTTATTGCATCAATTGAGAGTCAACTTAAGTTTTTACCTTTACCTCCTGTGGCCAATTTGGATAGGGTGCTTTTGAAGGTGCATGAAATACTAGATTGAAATAAGGACAAAGGGGAAGATAGTTAATGCTAGGCTACATCGAGATTTGTGCTTCCCTATTATTTTGCTTGCATTGGTCCGAGCTGCGTTGGAGATCCTAGGCTGACCTAGATGAAGTTCATGCATTTAATGAATATTTTATTTTATTTCAAATTTCTCTTATCCGACTTGTTTTATGGCCAAATATTATTGTAAAACATGGTTTGGGATTCTCTATAAATAAGGCATTTTTTCCTCATTTGCTGGATATAGATATAGATAGCGATACATAGGCAAGTAGACATATATTTTATATTGAAGCGAATTAGGAATTAGCAGGTAGTTGTTCTCAAGTAAGTTTTGTAACAGAAAACTAGAATTGTTGCTTCCAGTGGATAATTTAATGCAAGTAATGACATTGTGATTTGGTTCCATACTTGTGTTCTTATCTTGCATGGTTCTAGACATTCTATCTTTAAAATTGCTTTAAGGAGATATTTTGATATTTAGGAATAGATTTGATTTAATGATGTTTATGGTTTAATGCTTGGAGTGTTGCAGTGATCCCTGGTCCATACTTTTTGCAACTAGCTAATTTTTAGTTGCTTTGCAAAGTTAGCCTGTACCATATCTCTATTGTGCTTAGTTCAATTGTGAGGGTTTATTCATTTGAATTGCTTTGGGGTTGTTTTGGATGAATGTTCAGGATTTGAAAATCTTTAACACCTTAGAAGATTGCACTGTTCTTGTGAAATTGCAGATTCATCTGGGTTAAGCAAGGATTAGTTTATGAGGGATTGGTCCATTTCAAGTATTTCATCGTTTGCATTGTTAATCTTAGGAATAATGTTAGTCTTAGTCATCTCTTGAAAACCCTAATATTTTGTTATTTCTTTCATTATTTGAGTTAAATTTAGGATCAAAGTATCATCATATTACTAGATCTGATAAATTGAAGATTCAATCTTCTCTTATAGTAAGGTCCCATTGTGATTACCAGCATTTTCACATTTATCACTGAGTTGTTTATGCATTGTCAAGACCTGACATTAGAGACCTTGGGGTTATCTCTTGAGGCTTGCTGATAGAGGTTTACCTTTCAAGAGAGATAGGATATTATATTCTGTCTGAGTTGTTGCTATACAGAAAGCAGAATCAACAAATTGGTGCTATAAGGAGGGCCTGAATAAGCTAAGCTAAATCAGTTTCTATACGCTATCTCTCCCAAAAGATTCAGAAGAAGAACAAGATCTACCCTAGGAGAGGAGGAATTTCAAGAATTTCTAGTCCCTACCAGGTCAAGAAGGACTAGTATAAGGGGAGAATCATCATTCACCCAACCACCTCGATCATCTCCATCTTCGCCAAGTTCACCTTCATCTGAGTATGAGGATATTCCCATTCCACAACTTCAGCCAATCATGCAGTTACCACCTCCACCTCCACCAAAGGCTTTCCTAGCCAAAAACCCATCTCCATTGACGTTTGCCAATTACAATGTCATGCCCAAGAACCCAGAGCATTTTTGTTCCAAGTTCCATGTCAATGATCCCAATAGAACTGTTGAAGAACACATTAGGATCTTCCAGACTTGCCTCAAGGATAGAGGGATCGCTCATGAAGATGTAGCATGTCGGCTCTTCCCTTATTCTTTAGGAGAAGATGCATTCTATTGGTACAATCATTTGCCTACTGGATCTATTCGCGATTGGAATGAATTGGAGACTGCATTTTTGTAGAAGTTCAAGATTCCCATTAGTCCTAGTGAGTCTATCGTCAGTTCACTATGTTAAGAGAGAGGTCAATGAGCCTATAGGGTCCTTTAATAATAGATTTCATCATGCCTATACTAGATTGCAAGCCCCCTATGTTGTTGACCAAGCTACTGCTTTAGAATTTTATTACGAAGGTCTGGATAGCCTCACTGCTACATTCATGAAGTGGTGAAACAACCCTCCCACCACTTTGCTTGAGGCATATGCAGAGGCTGTGAAGGTTAGTACTGCTTTGAGACAACATTTGTCTGGACCTTTGCCATCTTTAGGACTCACTGCCCACCTTGGATAGATCCCAGCACTCAACCAGGCTCTCACCAATCATACCCCAATCATGAATTGAGTCCCTCAGTTACATATGGTCCCTCACCCAGGGCCTCTAGTGAGTCAAATGCCACCTCTAGTCAATCACCCCCATCAAAGTGCGAATCATCCTTTTCATCCATAATCTCATACTAGCTATCCCCCATATCTATAGAATTCTAAAGTTTTGAACCAATCATTGAATACCAACACTGCAATGGGATATTCTCATAATGGTACCAATTATCCTCCATATAGAAGTCCTAATTAGGAAAGACTGGATGAATTGTCTAAGCAAATAAAGAAGCTAAATATGGAGGTGACTTACTTGAGGAACTAGAATAGTTAGTTGCAAGTTGCTCAGAGAAATATGCAGTCTAATTAGAGCAGAGAAAATCGAGAAAATTCACAGGGACAGTATAACAACGAAAGAGGGTATAACAATGACATGGGATACAATAATGATAGGGGACAAAATTATGATAAGGGACAATCCTCAAGCCATAATTTTGATAGAGGTCAGGCTGGTGGACAGAGTTTTGATAGACGACAGCCACCCAGACAAAATAGGACTTGGAACACAAGACCTAATAATGGGGGAGTCCCTACCCCATTGGATCAACTCGTCAACCAATCAATTAATCCACCAGTTAATCAAGAGAAACCTCCTAGTGGTGTGTTTTTGGTAGAATCTGCTCTCTCAGGATGGTGTAGGCTTCACAAAACCAGTCAACATTCTGAATTGGATTGTCTAGAGTTCCAAACAGTAGCCTTAATCTTTCAGTATGAAGTGGAGAACAATTCAAGTGGTCAGGAAATGATAACCTCTACTCCTTATGATTCGTCAGTTTTAGTCCTGAATTATGCTCATTTTCCATAGAGCAAAGACAATGTGCCTGAGGATGAATCAAACCAGCTCAAGGAAGAGGCAGATCAGGTGTGTAATGGAGATGATATTTCACAGTTATTTAATGAGAACCCAGTGAATGACAATGGTCCCTCGGATGAGGAAGAAGCTTATGTTGAAGAAGTGCAGACCTTCTAGAGGCCAACTAGGAAGTATGATTTAAGGGACTTACCACATAGACATCCACATGCTAGAGGCCCCTTCCCCACTTCCATCCCTACAAACAACTTCACCATACCTCTAGATCCTAATGCAAGAAATAACCCTTCATATCCTCACGTGTCAAAGTAGTATCTATCAAAGGAAGGACAGACACAGGTGGACATGTCAAAAGGAAGAAATGTTGAAGCAAGCAAGGACATGGTGATGGACAATCCGAAGGAGGCTCCTACTGATTTAAATGAAGAACAATTGTCCATATACATTGCAGAAGAACTCAAGAAACTTAAGGTAAGTCTCTCTCCATTTGATTTATTAAGAGTTCCATCCATTAGGAATGCAATCGTAGGAGCCTATAATGCAAATTCTATATCATAAGAGAAACCAGTCAGTGAAAGTGTCAATAGAGTATCTAGCTCTCAAATGGTAGGAAGGAAAAATTAGACTCACAAGCAAGTTCATGTGCCTCCTAAAGATAAGGGAAAAGAAAAATATAAAACCCAGGTTGCCCAAGTAGGCACTCCCTTAACTCTATTTCAAGGGAAAGCAAAGACTCCTCTGTTCCTGATTTTTGTTCATATATTTGGTAAGCACTTGCATAATTGTTTGCTAGATTCTGGTGCTTCCACCAATGTGATGCCATATGGAATTTGTAGAGCTTTGGGCATTACTCCTGCTGATTCCTAGAAGAAGGTTACTCAATTGGATAGAACTGAAGTTAATGTTGTAGGAGAATTAAACATGATTCATATGCAGGTTGCTTCCGACCCTAGAATTCAATAGGTCATCAATGTATAGGTGATAGATATACCTGATGCTTATGGTTTGATCCTAGGAAGGGACTTTACTAGGGCCTTGAATTGATATGTATCAACTGAAAAATCTCATATGTGGCTTCCTTGGAAAGGAGTGCCAAACTAGATTAGAATTGAAAGAGAAACCAGAATGAAGTACATGATCACAAAATATCAGAATACTTCCAATGAAATTATGATATTAGAGGTAAGTATGGGTAATTATGTGGTTGCAGCTTCTTTTGAGGAATTAGATGTAGAGGAAGTTCTAATGTTCCACACATCACCTGTCGATCCTACAAGCGACACTGAAGCCTTGGTTGAACCAGTTGAAAATAGTGAAGATGATCTTGAAGATAATCAACTCAGTTTACTAGATAATTTCTAGGAATTCATTCAGAAGTGCATTGAGGATCAGATTCAATTGGGTAGGAAGATGAATTTCAGAGATTTGCTTTTGCCAAATTGGTGCAGGGTCCATAATGCCTCTCACTCAGAGCTAGATTGTTGGCTATACCAGACTGCAGTGGAACAAATGTAGAAGTGTGTCAACCCCACTCCGACAGCCAAAGTTGATATCCAGAATATTCAAGAAGACCTAAAAGGAAATAAAGTGATGTTTTCAGAATAACCTTCAAGCAGCAGTGCAAGAGATACATCTAGGAAATCAGCTGATGCTGGTTGTTGGACTTTAAGGTTTGATGGATCCATATCAAAGAAAGAAGCTGGAGCAAGATTTGAGCTAATCAGTCCAAGAGGTAAAACATTTTTTGCTACTCATAGACTTCAATTTCATTGTACAAACAATGTAGTAGAGTATGAAGCTTTGGTACATGGATTATTAATGACATTAAAGAAAAAGGTTAAGATCCTACAAGTCTTTGGAGACTCAGAGTTAGTAGTCAAGCAAGTTAGAAGAAAATACTCTTGTCATGATAGAAGAATGACCAATTATAGACACAGAGTGTGGGACCTCATTGAAGGATTTGATGCCTTCAATATTCAGTTGATACCATGAAGTAAGAATCAAACAGCTGACTCCCTTGCTCAGGAAGCCAGTACATTGCAACCTCTGTCTCTATCTGGGTTGAAGAAGTTTACAGTCGAGTTCACTCCAGTGCCTTTAGTACCTGACAATGTCACCAACTTCTAGGTATTTGAAGATGACAAGCATATCTTAGATTTTATCACAAGTATAGATGTCTTTTCTTCTCAAATCATTGATGAAAATGAACTGCAAGAAGCAGAAATGGATTTGGAAGGTGTAATAACTTTGAAGAAAAATACTATTCCCAGAGGAATGGTACAGTTAGAGAGGATTTTTGATTTGGACAAAGTCAGAGATCAGGAATAGGATACTAAGAAGTCCATTAGTGGACAATGTGAAACATGCAACATGGGAACTAATGAGGATCTCAAGAATGTTTTTATTGGCAAGGTGTGCACTCCAGAAGAAAGGAAAGGAATAATTGATGCATTACATAGATATCTAGATGTGATAGCATGGAGTTATGAAGACTTGAAGACTTATGATACATCGATTATAAAACATACTATCCCTCTGAGGCCAGGAGCAAAACCTTTCAGACAGAGGCGAAGGCCAATCAATGCTCTACTGGAACCAATAATTCAGAAGGAGGTGTAGAAATTGCTATCCACAAGAATCATTTTTCCAGTCCGACACTCAACTTGGGTTGCAAACTTGGTTCCAGTGCGAAAGAAAAATGGTGAAATTAGGTTGTGTGTAGATTTTAGGAATCTCAACAAAGCATCAGAAAAGGATAATTATCCAGTGCCTTCATTGGATGAAGTACTTCAAATTGTCAATAGTTCTCAGATGATGTCCTTTCTTGATGGTTACTATGGGTACAACCAGGTCATGGTACAGTATGAAGATAGGCATAAGACTGCTTTCACCACTAAGTGGGGCACTTTTTCCTACAGAAGAATGCCCTTTGGTTTGATCAATGTTGGAGCCACATTTCAAAGAGCTATGGACATTACTTTCAAAGATATCATTGGCAAATGCATAATCATTTATATGGATGATCTGATAGTCTTTTCGAAGAAGAGAGGAGACCACATAGCAGACTTATGCAAGGTGTTTCAGAAGTGCTGGTAGTTTGGAATATCCCTTAATCCAAAAAAATGCATCTTTGGAGTGATAGAAGGAAAATTTTTAGGGCATGTTATCTCTAAAAAGGGAATTTCCATTGATCCAGAATGAGTAGAAGCCATACTCAAGATCCCACCACCTGCCAGCAAGAAAGAAATGAAGTCCTTCTTTGGCATGATTAACTTTGTAAGGAAGTTTATCACCAGGTTTGCAGAAATAGTTAAGCCACTAAATGCAATGTTGAAGCAGGAGGCCAAGGTTGAGTGGAGTGTAGAGGAGAAAGTGGCATTTTCATAAATTAAAAGAGCTATTATTGAGGCTCCAGTTCTGGAAGTCCTGATTATGGGAAGCCCTTTTATATATATTCATTTTCTTCTAATCATTCCTGTGTTGGCATGTTGACCCAAAATTCTAACCAAGGAAATGAAAACCCTATAACATTTATGAGTGCACCAATGAAAGATGCAAAATTGAGATATCCAAGTGTGGAGAAACATGCCTATGCTTTGGTTAGAGCTGTAAAGAAGTTTAGACATTATATTCTTAGAAACAAGCTATTTGCAATAGTCCCTGAACCTATAGTTAAACTATTATTGATGCAAAATGAGTTGGGAGAACGCAGAGCCAAATGGGTAACAATGTTGCAAGAATATAACATTGAAATTCAACCTATGAAATTAGTAAGAGGATGAGGGATTACAAGAACAATAGCAGAGATGGGCCCTGATCTTACAGTCCAACATTATAATATTGAAAATGTTTCTCCAGGAGGCTAGTATGACGATATCATTTACTATCTGCTAAAGCAAAGGTGTCCTGATCACCTCAATGCAGTACAAAGGAGAGCTCTATGTTTCAAGAGTGATGGTTTCATGTTGAAAGGAGTTGTGTTATATAAAAGAAATCGTGAAGGAATATACTTAAGGTGCTTAGGACAATAGGAGATTGAAAGGGTCATGACTGAATTTCACGATAAATATGGTACTGGCCATGGATCTGCACACTCTACTATGAACCAGATTCTGAGGGCCAGTTATTATTGGCCCACACTATTCAAGGATACACACAGTCATGTCAGAACCTACAATGTATGCCAGACTATGGCAGCTAAGGAGAAGTATGCAACTCTTCCTCTCCAACCAATCTTTGAGGTAAAGTCTTTTGCACAGTGGGGCATGGACTTCATTGGCCCTATCAATCCACCTTCTTCTGCTAGTCACATGTATATCCGCACCATTACTTATTACTTTACATGATGGACTAAAGCTCTTGCATGCAAATAGTGTACCTCTGCTGTGATAATTGAGTTCCTTGAATCAGGTATTATCAATTGTTTTGGATGTCCTTTATCTTTAGTTTGTGATAATGGCCCTACATTTGCATATTTGAAATTTTCCAATTGGTCTTTTGATCATGGGATCATAATAAATTTTGCATCCAATTACTACCCACAAGGTAACGGGTTGGATGAGTCTTCTAATAAAAACCTCTTAACAGTCATCCGTAAGTTACTAGAGAAAAATCCTAAGGATTGGCACACTCGACTTAGATTTGCTCTATGGGCAGATCGTACTAGACAGAAGACTTCCTTAGGTACTTCTCCTTATCACCTTGTGTATGGCCTAGAACTAGTATTTCCCATCCAATTGAGAATCCCTACTTTGCAATTCATTAATGAGTATTATGATAAAGAAAATAGGCGCGAGGCCCACTTGCAAGAATTGTTACACCTTGAAGAGAAGAGAGACAAATTCCTATAAAATTTTGCAAAACATTAGGGTGTAGTTAAAAGATGGTTTGACAAAAGAGCCAAGGTAAAAGCCTTTAGGATTTTTGACTTGGTTCTATACTAGGATAAAGCCCATGACCGTAAGGGAGAGCATGGTAAATTTGACAAGTTTTGGCTTGGCCCTTGCCAGATTTCAAAAATTCTTGGCGATAATGCTTTTTGTTTGAAAACTCTCACTAGGGAGGATATCCCATTGCTTGTCAATGGGCAGTACTTGAAGCATTATTTCCAGTCTTGAGCTATTTTCAGCTCTTTTCCTATACATAGTTAGATTAAGTTTCCTTTCTGGTTTGTTTTGTTTTTCTTTGGTTAGAATAGGTCTTCCTTTTTCTTTTCTTTGGTTTGTTCTGGTTAGTTTAGGTTTTCTTTCAGTTTTGTGTTTGCTTTGCTTTTGCTTTGGAGGTTCTCTTGTTCTCTTCTGGCTGTGTTGCATCTGCATGGAAAAACTATTTTATTTGGGACTGTTTTGAATATTTCCTGGCTGAACTTTAATTATGAATCTTTAGTAGATGGTTGAGATCTTCGTTATCCTCAAGTAGTCTAAATGTTGGGTTTAAGAATGATGGGTCACTGGTTTGATTTGAACTTGAAGTATTCTAAAATCTTATATCTTTTATGCATCTTAAGAATCCTGAGGTTACTATAGGATCTTTGTAAAGTCCTATCAGGTGAAAAATCTTATTTCTGCTTTAGCGCCACTGTGGTTCTCAACCCTGAGTGTGAACTTCATTGTTCACAAGTTGAAATAAAATAAAAAATAAAAAATAAAAAGAAAGAAATATTAAAAAAAAGAGAGAAAATGTTTGAAATCAAAGCATAAATTCAACTTATCAGGAGTATTTGAATATCTCTACCAGGGCTATAGACACCTGACTGGCAGTAGAGCTATGTTTGGGAGAGTCACATCAATAACCTCGTTGGGGCTATGGATGCCTGACTAGCAACGAGGCTCTATCTAGGTTCCTTTTGAAGTTAGAATCTTTACGTAGCCTGTCTTGACTAAACTTGATTTCTGAAGTAGCTCAAGGAGGGAAATGAACTCATATGCACACACTTGGATTTTCAGTTTATGGAAGGTTCGGTCTACCCTTTGGTTCTGATTCTTTAATATTTGCATTTTGATTTGTTTGTCTGATAGTGGGCTTGAAACCAGAGATTCTGGGTTCTTGATTCTTTTCTGTCATCAAATGCTCTGGAGCATTTCCCCAGCAGAGTCGTAATTTGTTGTGCATTTTTCACACACACACCCCGTTGAAAGTAGGGACCCTCTTTCGCTAGGGTTTTTGGTGTCTTGGACCTTTGATTTTGATGATTTATCTTTGCTTTGGCATGTGCCTAAAATGTTTATCTTGCTGGCCTAAGTGATTTCTCCAGGTTGTACATTGAAAATCTTGAGTTCTTGTTAGAATTCGGGTTTTTACCCGAGTTCGGGATTTTCCATCCAAACTAGATTTTCCTAGATCCTATTCAAACTCCACTTATGCGCTATTGCTCAGAGAATTTGGTTCTTCATGGAATTCCGTGTGGGCTGGATTTTTTTGAAATCCATCCTATTGTCGGCTTTCCATATTTTCTGCACCCTGTCTTATCAGCGACATTAATGCTTCCCATACGAACCTTGAAGGATGTATTTATCTAATTTTTTTGAAGTGCTTGTGCTATTATGCTTTGTCATTTTTATTCTATTGAACTGAGGAGTTTATTCTCAGCGTGTTGGATTTGATTTGGGCGCTTGGTTTGACAATTATTGGTTTTGGTGGTGATTTCTTTAGTGTTTTTGCTGACTATTCTTTGTGGAGCGCCATTTAATTCACATTTGCTATCTTCAAAGTTGATTTTTGTTCATCATGGTGCGTATATGTGATCCTTTTATTTTGACTGATGAATGATGGCCGTGTTTCAATGTTATGAACTTGCTTTCATTTCGAGATTTTGATTTTTTTTAGCAATTCGTGGCTAGGGTTACGTAATATTGTTTTGTCTATAGGCTGCCAAATAAGTTCTGATATTATTCATTCTTTGACATCATGAGGATTCTTTCTCGAGAACCGTGATTTCCCCTAGTAAAGATTTTGCAATTCAATCAATTAAATCTTGTGTTTCCTTGTGCATTAATGGAAAAACTGTAGGGTTTTACATCTAGGGCATTACCATTTTATCTTAGTTTGCTTTTGAATTGACCTAGAAACCAATGAAAACCTATAGAGGGTCAAAATCAATCTTGTCTCAGGTTTAGGATCCTAAAATTTATGATCGATTCATCGAATTAGGTTAAAATCGTGATTGGGTATCGAAATTCGGGTTCTAAACCCATTTCGGGATTTTTCAGCTCTAGCAGATTTTCCCAATCTCCTTCATTTTCCCAGAATCCACATGTTTTCAGAGTTTCATCCTTCTTCGCAGATTTCCTTCTTGCCTGGATTTTCCCAAAATGTTGTGCTCCTTAGATTTTCTGAAGTTCACGTAATGTCTCTTCCTTCACAGAAACCTGTCTCATCTTAATTTTCCCAGGATTTGATCAAGCAGGAGGAAATATGCAATGATTTGATTTGTTAATGATTTATGATGCATTTTATGATTGATTCATGTTATCTTAAGATCTCTCATGTTGATTGTTGATGGATAATGATCGGACTTAATTGCTTATAAGCATTTTCATGTTCATTCTGCTGGAATCCATCTAGCCTAGAATTCTCTGAAATTCCTCCCTGGCTTGGATTTTGCAAGTGGACCTGGAACCTGAATTTTGATATGATCATTTTGTATGAGATCTAGTTGCACCCTTCTGATCTATAGGTCTTTTTTTAGGATGAATATGTTGTTTGTTACTAATTTGTGTATGATCCTTACTATGCTTCCCTTTGTTGAGTGCAAGCTGAGTCTAGCAAGACAGTGGCTAGGTCCTCAATATCTGAAGCAGAAAGAATCAAAATGGATATCAAGAGAAAAATATCAGAAAGCAAGATCACCTCTATCTGGTCAGAAGTAACTGACACAAATGTTGGACTATGGGACTATGAGGAGTTCAAAGGCAGAATGGAAACACAGGATCCTCCTTTGGTTTCCAAAAGAATGTTTGAGTCAGGATTGGCGCATGTAGCTAGCTTTCCTTCTATAGTTCAGTGCTATGAATTGGTTCTTGAGTGTGCTAGGCATTATGACAGTGATACACAGAGAATAATTGGTCCTCAAGGGAGGATTGTGGAAAATTTGAACCCTGTTTCCATAGCTCAGACCTTTGACATGCCGAACAGGTCTCATGTGGTGGAATTCAACATGGAAGCAACTAAAAAGTTCTATCAAGAGGAGAATGTTCAATCACAACTCATCAATTCCTAGTTGGAGAAGCCCATGTCACATTATTCTAAACTATCCAAACAGTTGTTTAGAGCTAAGTTCAAGAAGGAGTACTATGATGCTATCACTCTTCTTAGTAGGGTGGTTGGATTAAAGAGTGCAGGTATGTTTGAGAACTGGATGTGCCATGCCATTACAAGAATGGAATGGGAAAATATCAACTATCATTGGGCATATGTTATAAGTAGGGTGATTCATGAGCAACCGTCTAATGTGCTGCAAACCAAGACCTTCACAATGACTTCGTACTTAGTTTATGCACTTGCAAGATTTCATCCATACAAGGGATTAAGTACCAAGGGCGTTTTTGGATAGGATGTTATTTATGAGGTCTACCCTCAATTGCACCTAGGGAGATCGAGTTACAGAAGGGTGAATGATGCATTCACTATGCATATCACCAATTTACTTTAGGGTGCAGAACACATGAGAATTTCTCACCAAGCCAAGGAGCTCATCAAGAAATATGGTGCTTGGTTCATTCAATTCACAACCTTCTCATACATCCGGATTGATAGCTGTCAAAGGGCTCCATATATACTTCCAAGGTATCCCACTGATCATATTTTACTTTTTGAAGTTACTAGATAGATACATGACTTTGATGCTATTGTCAAAAGGGACAAGCATAAGACTGGTTTTGGTGGAGACTTCCCTTTGAGGATAGGCACTAGAGAGGCATTTCCTTCCATTAGTTCAGCCTAGGCTTCAGAAGAAGAGATGAGTAGTTTTGGTTTGTCTTTCCATTCCAAGAGGTCTAGATTTGACATAACAGGTGAAGCACAAAAGAGGGCCAGTAAAGAATATAGCCACAAAGTTGAGTTGGAAGACTACTAGGCCAATTACAGTGATGAGTATGAGGTTAGAAAGAAGATTTTTTCCTAGCTTCCAGTTGAATCAGTCCAATTATACAATGTGAGGGCAGTTCTTGATCAACTTGAAGATGATGGGAACCTGACTCAAGGTCATGCTTATGAGGCAGTAAAAGATAGGCCAATTGGTGAAGTGGATTAGCTGGAAGAAGAAAAGACAGAATTAGGATAGTTGATGGATCCAGTCACCAGGTATACTAAGATGTGGCTAAAGCATAAAATGTGGGAACTGGAAAATGAAGGTGTATAGTGCACCTATGATCTAATGGGAGATTTAGACCCCCACTCCACTTTCGAGGAATCAACTGAGCAGGACCCTAAATGTAAAGGCAAGGTAGGCTCCCCTTTTAAAATCAAGATTAAAGATATTCAAACAAAGAAAGCCCAAGAAACACAAAAGAAGAGAAAGCCCATTGCTAAGAAAAGGGGACATACTTAGAGAACTAAGAAGTCCGATAAAGAGGGAATTGAGGAGCAAGTTCATGAGGTTGGTGCTCCTGTGCCTAAAAGGAGTAGAATTGTGAGATTGTCACAAAAAGCAAGTCCCAAGGCGGGAGAGGAAGTGGATCCACTGATAGTAAATGTAGAAAGTTCAGGAGAGAAGATATAGCTGTATACAAGGAAGTCAAGGACTCCTCCTAAGGATAGTGTGCCCAAAGCAGACCCTCCTCTGGCCACTTCTCATGAGGAACAACATGATGATGTTCCTTCTTTCCCTAAAGCTCAAAATGAAGTGTTGGGTGAATCCAAAGAAGCTAAAGATCACCAAGGGGTAGAAGGAGAAGAGTTCCATGAGGGTGAGCTTTATCATGTTGAGGTCGAAGTATAAAAGGTGATGCAGTCTCCCTTGGTTGCATATGAGGATTCACCAGTTAGGACTGAAGAAGTTAAATCTCCTAAAAGGAAGTATCAAAAAAGGTTCCATCACTTGAGCACAGAGAGGAGCATGCTGAAGAAATAGAGAATAAAGTAGGTGGGACTCCTGAGAAGCTGAACTTGAATGAGGGTCAGCAGGAGGAAGTAGGACAGAGTGAAGTGCAATTCGAGTCCATTGTTCCAGAGTGGCTAGAAAAAGAAATAAAGAGAAAGCAAGTCATTGTGGAGGATACCCCATCCAATTGGGATGAGTTGCTGGCCAAGATTTGAAAGGATAAAGGAAAGAAAAAGGCCAGGGTCATTTCAAGGATTGAAAGAGATGAGGCAACTAATAGGGTGGTCCACATTGCAACTCCTGCTCCAGATAAGAATAGAGACGAGTTTACTGCAAAGGATTACAACTTGCAGACTATCAATTTAGGTCCCACTTCTATTGAGCAAGACACTGAAGAATATCAGGGTTCTAGCATGGTTATCCTAGGGAGATTGAGGAAAGAAGTTCATACTCAACAGGAGTTGAAGAAGGAGAATGAGAAACTCAAGAAATTTTTGGAGGATCTGATGAAACCCTTATAGTCTATTAGCTCCTTGTCCTCTGCTGCAAATCTCTTACCCCAGGAGACTATCTCTAAGTTGGAAAGAATGAAGGCTTCTACTCTTGCTACTGCAAATTAGCTACATGGGGTGCAATCTAAAGGAATGATGCTATCAAGGACATTCTCTCATCTGGGAAAGATGCTATGAGGATGATAGATTGGTTGAAGGAGGTGTTAGCTCAAGATAAAGAAGATACAAACCTCCTACTGCAGAAAACTAAAACCATCATGGAGTATACCAAGGACAAGATTGTAAATGATGGAATTCTCCCTTCCTCCAAAGCTGTCGAACCTTGGGAATGGTTTGAAGCTTTGCAAATAAGGCAAAAATGTTCTGAAGAAGATATACAAGCAAAGGAGGCAAATTGAAGATAACCTAACTGGTGTTTATAATGGATGCATTGCTTTCGTTGAGATAATGATGGGGAGAAGTAAGATTGCACCTAAATATTTGAATTTAGAACAGTTGAGAAAATGGTGGCAGAATGTTTATGCTCTAGCTAGTGATGATCCTGTTACTAAACACCACTTAGATGATGCGACCACTTACATTGTTGTTATTGATAAATATCTGACATATAAGGTTGAGTGGGATAAGTCGGTGAAACAATCAAGGGAAGGTATTGCATCAATTGAGAGTTGACTTAAGGTCTTACCTTTATCTCCTGTGGCCAATTTGGATAGGGTGCTTTTGAAGGTGCATGAAATCTTGGATCGAAATAAAGACAAAGGGGAAGATAGTTAATGCTGGGCTACATCGAGATTTGTGCATCCCTATTATTTTTCTTGCATCGGTCTGAGCTGCATTGGAGATCCCAAGCCGACCTGGATGAAGTTCATGCATTTAATGAATATTTTATTTTATTTTGATTTTCTCTTGGCCGACTTGTTTTGTGGCCAAATATTATTGTAAAACCTGGCTAGGCCGACATGGTTTGGGATTCTCTATAAATAAGGCATTTTTCCTCATTTGTTGGATATAGATATAGATAGCAATACATAGGCAAGTAGATAGATAGTTGATATTGAAGCGAATTAGGAATTAGCAGGTAGTTGTTCTCAAGCAAGTATTGTAACAAAAAACTGGAATTGTTGCTTCAAGTGGATAATTTAATGCAAGTAATGACATTGTGATTTGGCTCCATACTTGTGTTCTTATCTTGCATGGTTCTAGCCATTCTATCTTTAAAATTTCTTTGAGGAGATATTTCAATATTTAGGATTAGATTTGATTTAATGATGTTTATGGTTTAGTGCTTGGAGTGTTGCAACAATCCCTGGTCCATACTTTTTGCACTAGTTGATTGTTAGTTGCTTTGCAAAGTTAGCTTGGACCGTATATCTATTGTGCTTAGTTCAATTGTGAGGTTTTATTCATTTGAATTGCTTTGTGATTGTTTTGGATGAATGTTCAGGATTTGAAAATCTTTAACACCTTAGAAGATTGCACTGTTCTTGTGAAATTGCAGATTCATCTAGGTTAAGCAAGGATTAGTTTATGAGGGATTATTCCATTTCAAGTATTTCATAGTTTGCATTGTTAATCTTAGGAATAATGAACATTAGTCTTAGTCATCTCTTGAAAACCCTAATCTTTTGTTATTTCTTTCATTAGTTGAGTTAAATTTAGGATCAAAGTATCATCATATTGCTAGATCTGATAAATTGAAGATTTAGTCTTTACTTGTAGTAAGGTCCCATTGTGATTACCAACATTTTCACATTTATCACTGAGTTGTTTATGCATTGTCAAGATCTGACATTAGAGACCTTGGGGTTATCTCTTAAGGCTTGTTGATAGAGGTTTACCTTTCAAGAGAGATAGGATATTATATTTTGTCTGAGTTGTTGCTGTGCAAAAAACATCATCAACAACTATGAATGTTAAATCATGTTCCTTCATGTTCACCATATGCATACCTTCAACCATGACATCAAAACCTTTAATGTCGACAATTATGACTTGATATTTATATTCTTCACAAAACTTAAACCCTAGAATCACTTAGGGTTTTGGCTATTAGGTTATGAATATATGGAAGTTTCAAGAATAAAAAGCTTTATAATGTGATTGCCATCATGTTACTTCAACTTTCACAGGTTTCTGAATCTGTTAAAGGAAACAGTGTCAAATCCTTTTGCACCCTAAAAACTACATTTCATATCATGAACATGATAAACATGTACTTTGTCATGAACAATGAACATCAGTGAACTATGAATACCAACTTGATATCAATGTCAAGCACTCTTTGCACTTTTACATCAATGAGAAAACAATGCCACTTCCAACAGTTTCAAGCTTTTGTGATCAAAATCATGGCCAAAACCTAAGTCTCTACATTGTGCATTGTAGTGACACAATAAATAAAGTGTTTCTTTTTTTCTATAAGGTGAACAACTATCAATCTATTTTCCCCACTTTCATCTCTTTCGTTGTGTGCTCTAATTCTTTTATCCCTTTCCCATGGAAGATCATAATTTTCTATTTAATAAATGTAAATATTCTTTGTATAGGATTGGTGAGCATTTTAAGACACACACACACACACATATATATAGATAGATAGTATGAATAACTATCTTATATATACAATATTATGGTATATTATAATTATCTCATATATATACATATGTTATTTATAATATATAATTTTTTTTTATTAATATATAATCTTTATCATTCTTAAGGTTAAGTTAAATTTTCTTTAAAAATTCTCTCAAAAAATATTCTTTCCAACTTGAAGGAATATATTACTCAAAACTATATATATTTTCTTAATCATTATATATTTAAGAAGTGCTTTGTTGTGATCCAATAGATCGATTAAAATAATTTTAATCAAATTCATACTCAACAAGATTAGAATAACAACATTTATGGATTCTTAAGTCTTGGTGAACTTGTTAGATTCATATGGTATGGAGAAAAGGAAAAAGTGTTTGCAACTTGATACAAATTTTCTTTCACATCATTACCTTCACACAATTATTTGAATTTTAAATATTTGAATGGTAGGATTATTAAGATTATAAGATACCTATTATTAGTTTCTAAAGATAAAATTCAATATTCTTCAAGTTTGTGCACATACCCTTAGTAAATGGAAACATCATTACAATAGTGTTTATTTTAAATATCTTTATTTCTATATCTCATAATATAAAAATAATCATAAATATTAAATTAAAATTTATATCTGTTGTTCTACAATTTTGAAATCGATGCTGATTTTAGATCAATTTTCCCTAATTTAAGAACAATTTTCCATAAAAACTATGCATTTTTTTAATCTTTACTCCACAATTTTAAACTTTAATGTGGACCATTTTGGAAGGCTAGGTAAATGGTTAAATGACATTATGTACTCCTTGCCATTAGGTTATAGGTGGGAGTCTCACAATGTACTAAATAAAAATAGTGAGAATGATGGTCTATTTTTTATTATATCATTTAACAAAGTTTAACCTTTTTGTACAACTTATCTTATTTGACCCTGAATAATTTGTATGGATTGGATCATTTACATACATATTTAAAATTAATAGATTACTTATTACTATTTTTTAATAATACAAATTAAATTAACATATAAAATAATACAATATATAATAGATATATAAATAAACTTATATATAATTATAAATTAAAGTACATATAAGTATAATACTCTATATAATAAACATAATATAAATAAAATTTTCAATATAAATTACATTATTACTATTATGTATTATATTCTTTAATAAAATTATTAAATATAAATATATAATTATTAATTATAATTAACAATTATTATATTTTAATATAGTGCATATTAAAATAACATATAAAAATCTAATACTTTAACCACCTTGGGAGAGAAAACAAGAGAGAAGGAAAAAAAAGAGATAGAGGGGGAGACAATTCTATATAGAGATAGGTATATATATAAAGATAGAGAAACTCAAAAAAATAGAGAGAAAGAGAGATTTAGATAGATAGTAAGAAAGAGAAAGATGTAGAAAGAGATAAAAGAGGGAGAGAGGGAGAGAGGGAGAGAGGGAGGTAGAGACAAAGAGATATATAGGTGGCGAGATAGAGAATGAGAGAGAAATATAAGAGATACGAAGGAACAAATAAACAAAAAGAGGTAGAGAGATTGAGGGATAAAAAGGGAGTGAGAGAGATAGCGAAAAATACTGAGAGATAAATTATCAAATTAATTTTTAAATTACTATTCTATTTATATATTGTATTCTACAATGCAAATTCTGAGATATAATAAATAATATATTTTTATACTGCAAACTAAATTAACATATAAAGAATTCAATAGCTTTATTGACTAAGCGAGAGGAGATAAATATAACCTAAAGGGAGGAACAAAAAAATAGAGAGAGAAAAGAGGGTAATAGAGCCTGATTACCTTCCTCATTCAAAGATTTTATTTTAGTTGTGTTTGGATCTTTCTAGGTGGATGTACAGTTTATTTGAAGCTATCACTTCTTCATTTATACCTCTGATGCACTAACAACATTTTCTAAAAAGTCTACCAATTGACCTGAAATTTTTTCCATTGACCTTTCCCACCTCTTCGACGTACCCATTACACACCAAGATGCGATTACTAGTATATATAAGTTCTACAATATTTTTGTGTGATCTTTAGTTTAGAAAACTAAAAAAATCTTGGATGTAAGAAGAGGCGTCGTAAGAACTTAATTCCACTCAACACGGCACCGATAGTACTGAACCTGCCTGTGGTATGATCTATTTAATTCAAAGATAACTCCTCTCCCACATTAACTGCTCTTTTATTACGCACACTGCAATTAAATCCTTTTCAATCTATTATCTCTTTATAATTTTTAACGGGTAGCAAGCGTTTGAATTGGAATCAATGGCATCTTCTTCTTCATCTCACCAGCAAAATCAGGAATTAAATGCTTTCTCTGAAATTGAAGCTCCCGGCAAAAGAAGGATTGTTTCTGCATCTTCAACATTGTTTGATGTGTTCATCAACCACAGAGGCCCCGATGTCAAAGGAACTTTGGCTATTCAACTTTACAACTCTCTTCAGCAGTTGGGAATAGAGGTGTTTCTTGATTCCGAAGAAAAGGAGCTAGGAAATTCGTTTCCTTCTATTATTGAGACTGCCATCCGCTCTGCTAAGGTACACATAGCCATCTTCTCCAAAAGATATGCAGAGTCAGCTTGGTGTTTGAATGAGCTACTTCTCATGTTAGAAAGTACGGCCAAAATTATCCCCGTGTTTTATCAAGTGAAGCCTTCTGATCTCCGCTACATAGAAGCGGGAGTATACGCTGAAGCATTCATTAAATATGAAGAGAAGGGCAGATATCTGGAGAAGCTTAACGCGTGGAAGGAAGCCCTTCGGTCTCTTTCTCTGATAGCCGGGGAAGAATTTAATAACAGGTACTATTTCTGTAATTTTGGTAATCGTAGGTTATATAGTTCCTTCGAATTATGTTTATCATTTTTCTCACGAAATCCTTTTATCATTTACAATGTTTCAGTGAATGGGATTGCCAAAAAATAGTAGCAGCTGTGCAAAAAGAAGTACAAAGGAAAACATTTTTACATGTTGCTGAATATCCAGTGGGGCTCAACAATCTTGTGGAAGATTTTGAAAAGCGATGCCTCGATGAACTTGCACAAGATTTTGAAAGTCAGTGCGGGCAGGAAGAAGGTAAGCATAAGGCTCAGGTGGTAGGCATTTTTGGCATGGGTGGGTCGGGAAAGACAACTCTCGCCAAAGAATTGTTTAATCGAAAGGGTTTGAATTACCAAAGAGCAAGTTTTTTGTTTGATGTGCGAGAAAAGTCTGCGACAAGCCAATTACCTTCCTTGCAAGGTAAGCTTATCAAAGATCTCTTTGGCAAAGAGATCAGTTTTACAAGTACAGACGAAGGAACAGGCTATCTCAAAGATCGTATACCAAGGAGCCCCCTTTTAAGCGTCTTAATTGTTGTAGATGACGTCGATCATGTAGAGCAGTTAAATGCGTTAGCAGTAATGGATATTTTACATAATTCTGGTAATTGTCTGTTTATTGTCACAACCCGTGACGTTGGTGTGCTTATAACCGCAGGGATTACGGTTGGTTATAATTTGAAAGGAATGGATAGAAGTTATGCAAGAGAACTCTTCTGTTGGCATGCCTTCTGCAAAGCCCGTCCATGGAGCGGGTATGAGGTATTGGTTGATGACTTCGTGGACGTGTGTGGAGGCTTACCTTTGTCGCTTCAGGTTATGGGCAGACATGTTCGTGGTAGAAGTCAGAGTTATTGGTGTTCAGAATTGAGTAAAGTTAGGAAGACGCTGCCTCGGGACGTAAAGAAAAGACTGTTGATAAGTTTTGATGCATTGGACAATGAAGAAAAACAGATTTTCCTGGATACGGCTTGTTTTTTCTTGGGCAAACCGAAGAGTATAGCTATAAGAGTATGGGAGGCATCAGGATGGAACGCAAACCATGCACTGGAAACACTCAAAGATAAACTATATTTTATACACAAGTGGAAATTTTATTGGGAATTGACCTTCGGCTTTGTCTTGTCATTTGTCCTTACAAGATACTCTATATTTTTGTTAAGTTGTATTTTGAGTGATCTGTAAACGAAAAGAATTTACGGTGGATGAACTGAGTATTTTGTCATTTATTTCAGAGATTGCCATCAAAGGGAATGGACATGATTGGAAGAGCAGTGGATGGAGCGGAGTCAAGTTTAAACGAGAATCTGTTTTGTGACGCTAATATTGACGTCGATGGAGTGATTGAAAATGGTACTGACGAAACTTATCCCAGCATCCTTACAGCATCGGGTGCACATATTGTATGCTTTTTGGTTGTGGTTGATAGCTCTACTTCGCTATGGGATATAAATAAATCACTTCCACGCTATTGCTATTACGCCATTGACAGTCGATTTGAGGTGCGTCAAGGAGAATGGATAATTACAATGGTAGCATGTGGTCATTGGTCTCACAAATTTTTTATTCATCAAATATTTGATGTTTTGAGGCAGTATGGAGTATTGAAGAAGTGGTATCGAGTAGAGGTGAAGGTAGGAGAAGAGTGGAAAATTAAGCAAGTACTCTCTACAATTGTGAATAGGTTATATCATTTATGAATTGAGTCTTCATCGAAATCTTTATTTTTTGAAACATCTAAAATGTAGATTCAAGGTTAATTGCATTTCTTAGAACTGCAGATTTTTTTTTGGAAAATGAATTTTAGTTCAACTAAAATAATTTATTTTTTAATAATAAAAGATATTTAGATTTAATTTCTTGTATGATCATGTTTGAAATTAAATTAAGAAATAGGTTAATTGGTGAAAATTTAAAGTGAGGTTTTTAATAATAATAACTTTTTAGTTTTTGTTATAATAATAGTAATTAATATTTGAAAGAGTTTTTATTAATTAATAATAATGACAACTTTCAATTAATCAAAAAAATTATTTTAAAAATAATCTTAAGATTTGTGATATTGCATCATGATTCAACCTAATAGTTTTACGAGTCAAACTCATTGACCCATGTTTCATGAGTAGTGGTTCACAAGAACCCATCTCTCATGATAATGAAAGGTCCACTTAACACTCATTGCATCTAGGTGATACTCATAGAGGTGAAGCATAGGAATTCCCGAGAGGTCACTCATCCCGGTACTACTCCAACTCAAGTGCGCTTAACCACTCAGCTTTCCCAAGGTTAAGCCCGCTTAGCTTGCAACCTCATTGGAAAAACCTTCAACAAGTGTTGTGCCTTATGAACCATTCATTATAGAACCCCTTTAACTCATCAATTGATAAGTAGGAAATATTTTTCACATCATGTCAATTTGATACACTGTGAAAAATATATTCTATTTACCATCTTAAGATTTGTTTTTAAATCCATATTTTTGTTGTGATTGATAACAGTGGCAAAAGGGCCACACCCAAAAACAAGTGTTTGAAGATTTACATAAGAGATTTACTCATTATGGATCTATCACCGTAACTAGATAACTATATGGGCTCCTATGAATAGGTCAAAATGCTCTTCTTTACAGATATATTGTATGCTTAGATTCTGTGCATACAAAAGCCACAACAGAACACACTTACTCGAATTCGAAATCCTCCACTACATGTTGGAGTGCACAGAGATTCCTAGAACCGTCTTCAGAAACTCTATTCCCCACCTCGCATTGTTCCGCCTTGCCCATTCATCTGCATCCCAACAATAAAAGGAACTAGTAATTTGTTAGTTCCAGGGTGGATATTCGGCCATCCTCCGACATTGTGCTTGAAACCCCTACCAACAACCGCAACGTCCAAAATTATCTGCAGCTCTCCACACAATTGCTGGCGGACCAAGGATTTCACTTTCGCCTCCTTTTTCCATTCGCCTGCCTCGAGAAAGACAGCCACAAACATGGAAGCCACATCTACATTCACATGGTAGCGGTGTGAAGTTTTCATAAATTGGTCTTTAATACCATTTTGATGGCATGTAAGACAACTGCTACTTGTATTCTAAGTATCCTCTGCAAACTTTAGTCTGTGATGACACCAACAAAGGCCATCTTTCGTCGCTTCATCTTCAAGCTGAATGTCACTTCCATGGTGACTTCTATTTGTGGTGCCAAATGTTCTATGTCGAACCCATATGTAGCAATGTGGCATTAATCATATGAATGTCGCTCGTGCCTATTAGGATTTTCACCAAAATCCTCCTCACGTCTGAATTAGCATTCCTTTCCATTAATTAGATCTCCCTGCGAGCTCACATGCCCGTAGTACTCCGCGTCCAATGAGCTACAGATAAAATCATTATCCTCCATTTTGATCACCCGTAATAGTCATCTTATCTGCCAATGCATTACCGTCTATAAGAGTGCAGTCCCATGGAGGGGGTCTTCCTTAAAATCTGGAGCAGATTCTGCTTAAGTTTTTAGCAGAATTTTTTTGAGCTGGTGGTTCCATGAATATTTGCAAGTTTCAAATTTTTGGCAGGCTGGTGGTGGAATGGTGGTGCTGTCAATAAAAAATTAATAAATGAACAGCATTTACCTTGAAAATTGTGACAAGTGGCAGGAAAGGACTCTTAAGTAGGTGGAGCAATTTCTAGCCCCCCCCCACAATCCCACCAGCTGAAATTTTCAGCCACCTGCTTATTGGGTTGAAAAAGATTTAGTTTAATCCTGTAGCAGATTTTCTTTCCCATAAGACCACCTGCTTCCGTGAAAATAGGAGCCCAACCCCCCCCATGGGACCATACAGTAAACATGGGTAATAATAAACTTCTCAAATTCTTCCGAGATCTCATGAATGGGGGCAATGAACTTGATTAATTTCCAATTGGCAATCTTTTTAATATAGATAGCATTTATCACAATAAGTGATTCCCCTTCTACATGAATATTTCAATAGCCCTATTTTTGGCATAGTTCAAGTCCAAGAAAAGTTGCTTGAAATTTGACTTCATTGTTAGTTCTTTTTAGGAGTTTTCAAGCGACCACCGTCCTAATATCTTCATTTGGTCTCTAATTGTGCAACCAACTCTATATCGTCCTAGATTTCTTTCAAGTCCTCATCAAAGGTGATTTTGATATAATCAATACTTGAGGGAGACCATCTAGTCTCTGCGTGAGGCGTTGGAATCAGATCAACCTGGAAGGCCCCATGAATGAGGGGGACTACTAATCCTTGCTAATTCTTTCTTAATTGGCCATACCAATTTGTGAAGGAGGAATGTTTCAATTTTTTATTTATCGCAACATTATTAATAACCTTTATTATGGTTGATTCAATTCTAAGAGCCAATTGCTCCTTTGGCATTTATTTTCCCTAAAAGATTCTTTTGATTCTTTCCTCACACAATACCCATATTATTAATGATGGCCTTGCTTTCCAAATGCTTGCAAAGGTTGTTCTCTTACATATTATCGGCCAATAATTGAAGACAAAGAAAAACTGGAGATGTGGTAGTGGGCTCTACTAGTTTAACTTTGTCATTATTGTCTTCCAACAAGTCAATTATTTTGCATTGTAAAAGGATGTTTCGAACCATTTCTTCTTTCTCTTTGCATAGAGCCCATTTGAAGGGCCTACAAACCCATTTTTTTATAGTTTTTCATTGGTTAGAAGTTTGTCTTGAAGGGTTGCCCAGGTAAAAACTCCAATCTTAGGGAGGCATTTTTTGTTCCAACATAAATGGATTAGTCAATCTTCTTTTCAAATTGTTGCCTCAGTTAGGTTGTAACCTATCTTGACATTATATTTTACTGACTTAGCTCCACACCATTTGATGGTGTCTTTCTCTTCTAAGAGAAATATCCCTCTTTTTGCTAAAATATCCTCCAACTTTAATTTTTGCCTGAGATATGTCTAACCATGTCATTTCTTTCCACCTCCAATTGTTTATTCCATTAGTATTAATATTTTCTTCGTAGTCTCTTACTTTTTCTCCTATTTTTGTTTCAAGATTCTTTTGGCATCCCCTATGTCCTCTACATTCAAAACCCAGTGTCCATCCTAGGAGCCCTCCCAAAAAGCTTCCTTCTTTTCATTTTTGATATCCCAAGAGAGGTGGTTTGTAAATATAATTCTACAAGACATTATGAAGCTCCATATTGCAAATCCATTTGTGAAATTGTCAACTGTAAATATTCTAGATGGATCTTGGGAATCCAAGAATTTTTGTTGCAAGATATTTTCCCATTTCTAGTTCACAAATCTATACATATTACACACCAACTTTGCATCTAAGGCCATATTTAAAATAGTACATTAGAGATCCACAGGTCCTCTTTCATCCTTTGGGAAACATATTTTATCCTAGGAAATTAGCAAGATCTTCTTTTATTCTAATTTCCCATTCCAAAATAAACTTCTCATCTTTTATTCCATTTGTTCAGATATTTTACTAGGAGCTTCATGCAAGACAGGGATTAGATGTTAATGGCTAAGATAACAAACTTTAGCTTTAAGATACACCCACCCAAGATAAGCCACTTACATTTCTAAGCTTCCAATTTGATGTTGCAACTTTGTACTAGGGATTCCCTTAATTTTCCTTTGACACCCCAATAAAGAGAGGTATACGTAAGAATTTTCTTGGTAGTTGTGCAAATTTGAAACCCATGATTAGTGTTATTTCTCTTTGTTTTTTGATCATTATCCATGATCAAGAAGAAAATGTTTGATTTCCTTAGGTTGATCCTTTTCCCAAAAGCCCTAAATATCTATCAAAGGTACTCTTTATTGTTCACACTTCTCTCCTACTTTCCACAACAAAAAACATGGCGTCATTCACAAATTATTGGTGTGTGACAAGGTCTATTCCTTGAGCTATTTTGATGCCCTTTCATTTACCTCTTTCTCTTTCAACATTATTACTTTTCCCCAAGGCCTCTACCATGATAATAAAAAGGAATGGGGATAACAGATCATCCATTTGTTGGCAATATGATCGTCATTGATTTCAAAAGGGCATCTCATTGATGTCAAAAGGAGATATGAGTAATATCAGAGGAAGAGATTGTTGGTTGATGTTAAAAAGGGCATCAATGAAGCAAGTAGTGAAGTATTACAGAAGTTCAAGCATCAGGCCTCAGGCTTACCGTATATCGCTTGCTTGAGAAGGAATGACTTAGTCATTTTTAGCTAAGCCTGATCGGGCTTGCGGCTTACTCTATGTTGTAGATGATCAAACATTGGGATTCAATCATACACTATATCCAATGCCTCAAAGAAATGTTGAAAATAATGTGCTAAGTCTGAAAAGTTTTGGACTTTGAACTTGAGTCATACCTTTTACTAAATGCCTCAAAGGAATTAAATAAAGTTTGTGTAAAGTCCAAAAGGTTTTGGACTTCAAACTTTAGCCATACCTCGTACCGATTGCTCAAAGGAAAAGGAAGTTTGCATGTATTAAGTCTAAGAAGGAGTTAGGCATCGGACATTGAAGGTTGGCTTACTCCTTACCAAAAGGTAGGTAAGTGGTAAGCGAAAATCCTGAAGGTCGACACTCGAAAGGGTTAAAGCTATTGAAGGAAGTGTTTGGGCATCATGGAGTAGTAAGACAACTTATGCCTTATCAAAAGAAAAGAAAGAGGTAAGTAGTATGTGCGAACCTCGACACCCGAAAGGGTTATGATTAGCAATGCTTGTGAAAGATATGTTCAGGCATCACAGTTTAGTAGGAAGGCTTATGCCTTACCAAAATGCTGGAAAGCGATAAGGAGGAAGAGCGAACCCCGACATTTGACAACTTTGGTGGTTCGAAGGTTGGTTTGTTGACTTGTGATGGTGTGAAAGAAGGTAGAAGGTAAAGGGTAAGTCCAATGGCCAAACCTCAACAGGTACAAAGAAGCTTCAAAATTAAGTGTTTGGGATTGCTTGTTAAGCTCTGCTAAGCACTTCAAGTATGAGGTAAGGGAGAATAGTGACTCTCAACCCCAATGGAAAGGAAAGACAAGGTCATCAAAAATGAAGGAGTAATTCCATGGGAAGCTTGTGTTGACTTGGGTTGACCAATGTGGATTTGTGGGAATGAGACACATGGCAAGAATCAATTGTTTCACCTAATTCACATCCTTGTTGTGAATCATTAAATATCTATGACCATCATTTAAAGCTAGTTTAATTGGATGGTGGCATTTTAAAGTGAGGTGGCTAAGTGATAAACATCTGATCATGGCACAAAAATAGAGGTGAACAATTGGTGCTTAAAGATTTGATTTTGTCAATGGCTAGGTGGAAAAACAATGAACTCCCATCTTAGACAAGTGGATTAATGGCACAAAAAAATGGAGTAACCACCCTAGCTACATTCTTGTTGGTGATTGGAATAAATGGACAATGTCATTAATGCACAGGTGGCTATGAAATCTAGAACAGGTCGATCAAGCATGAAACCCTAGATTTGATTGATGTCAATATAGAAAATGCATTGAATGATGTTGGTGGTGTTGGGCTCGAGGAGAGATAACTTGTCAGTGAAGGAAAGTATGTGAAGTTGAATGAAATAGGTAGATGATTGAGTGAGAGCTAAATATGCATATGCAATAAGGAGAAGACCTAGACAAGTTACAGGAAATATCTTCTAGGATATGCATTGAAGTGTAGAGGTGCAATGTAGTTAGATAGAAAATAGAATGTTCAAAGTGCAAAGTAGTGAGATAGAGAAGAGAAAGGGGGAAGAGTAGAGAAATGAATTGTTGAGTGAACAGTAGAAAAGAATGTGCAAATTGCAAAGAAGAGAAGAGAAGAGTAGAGAAATGAGTTGTTGAATAAACAATAGCAAAGAATGTGCAAATTGTAGAGAAGAGAAAAGATATGAGTTATTGAGTTAGTAGCAATAGAGATAGAGAGAATGCTTGCAAAGAGGTAGAGAAACATATGAGAAGTTACAGATTAGACTTGTAAAAAAGAACTAGATTCAATTGAATCAACTATAATCTAGATTCATAGCTCCAATATCTTCATTGTAAATTTGATTGGTTAGTGCCATCAGATAGTTGAGTTGGTGCTCAGTGTAGGGAGTGGGTGCTTCCTTAGAGTTAGTGCTCCTAAAATAGTGGATTGGTGTCTTCTTAGGGTTGGCGCCCTTAAACATTGTAATAAATGAGGTTCTATTGTGAGGTTGGATTAGGACAATAAGTCATAGCAGCTATTTTCACTATGGTTTTTTCCATATCAAGTTTTCCACATATATCTGGTGTTATGAGTATTTGTGTGTGATCTCTCTGCATATACTTTTATATTGGTTTAAAAATATTAAAGAACTAGTTTAAATTGATCTGTTGATCCACCCCCCTCTTAGTAGATGTTGTGTTCCAACAATTGGTATCAAAGCCTTGGTTCCCTTGTGAATCTTACTCAGATCGGGTAGATCTTGGACAATGAACACAAATGGTGAGTCAAAAGGTTCAACCTCAAACAAAGCACCTCTCTTTGATGGATCAAACTTCATTTTGGAGCATTAGAATGGAAGCATATTTTTCTTCATTAGATTTTGATGTGTGGATGTCAGTTGTAAATGGATACACAATTCCCACTATGCCTCCAACTGATCAAGTTGGAAAAACAACACATGAGAATGATGCTAAGGAAAAGAATGTTATTCTTTGTGGGTTGTCTAGCTCAGTGTTTGTCAAAGTCATGCATTGTCAAAATGCACATGATGTATGAGGAAAGTTGAAGAGCATCTATCAAGGTGATGACAAGGTAAATCAGGCAAAGATATAGACTTACAAGGTCAAGTTTGAAAGTCTAAAGATGAGTGAAGAAGAAAAAATTGCAGACTACCTCCTAAGAGTGGATGAAATAGTTGATGCAGTCAGAGGTCTTGGAGAAGAAATGAAAGAATTTTTGGTTGTGAAAAGGGTGCTAATATCCTTACCCTCAAGATATGATTCTAAGATTTCTATAATAGAGGAAGCTCGAGATCTAGATAAACTCACTGTTGATGAGTTGCATCGCACCTTCACCACATATGAAATGAGAATGGGAGAAGCAGATACCACCAAGAGAGAAGCTACATTCAAAGTAGCCAGAAAGGAAAAGATTGAAGCATCTACATCTAAATTTGAGGAGATTGAATAAGAAGAATCCAACTTCATTAGAATATTTAGAAGAGGATTTGGAAAATATAGAGGTAAGCTACCTTTAAATGCTTTAACTATGGTAAAATAAGTCATTTTGCTTCTAAATGCCCTTATGAAGAAAAGGATAACTATGAGAAAATAGTGGATAGTAATAGGAAGAAACCCTTCTTCCAAAGGAAAGAGAACTTATTTATGAATAAGAAGAGTCTACACACAAGAAGAAAGTGGTTCATCTAATGTGAGTGATAGCTCAGATGATGAACATGATCATGCCTATGTGGTTGAGGGAAATGAATCTTTATCCATGGTAAAATATTTTATCGATCAAGAAGGAGAAGTGATTGAAACTATCAATAAAGAAGGAGAAGTGGACCTAGAAGGTGAACTCATGTGTGTTTTAGATGAGATTGATAGCTTGAGGAATAAGTACAAAAAATAGAAAAACCTTGTGATGGCACCTCCAAATTTTGCAAGTTTGAAGTGCCTATGCCCTTTCAGTGTGATGATAGGTTTGTAGATGTTGTGTTCCAACAATTGGTATCAAAGCCTTGGTTCCCTTGTGAATCTTACTCAGATCGGGTAGATCTTGGACAATGAACACAAATGGTGAGTCAAAAAGGTTCAACCTCAAACAAAGCACCTTTCTTTGATGGATCAAACTTCATTTTGGAGCATTAGAATGGAAAAATATTTTTCTTCATTAGATTTTGATGTGTGGATGTCAGTTGTAAATGGATACACAATTCCCACTATGCCTCCAACTGATCAAGTTGGAAAAAGAGCATATGACAATGATGCTAAGGAAAAGAATGTTATTCTTTGTGGGTTGTCTAGCTCAGTGTTTGTCAAAGTCATGCATTGTCAAAATGCACATGATGTATGAGGAAAGTTCAAGAGCATCTATCAAGGTGATGACAAGGTAAATCGGGCAAAGATATAGACTTACAAGGTCAAGTTTGAAAGTCTAAAGATGAGTGAAGAAGAAAAAATTACAGACTACCTCCTAAGAGTGGATGAAATAGTTGATGCAATCAGAGGTCTTGAAGAAGAAATGAAAGAATTTTTGGTTGTGAAAAGGGTGCTAATATCCTTACCCTCAAGATATGATTCTAAGATTTCTATAATAGAGGAAGCTCGAGATCTAGATAAACTCACTGTTGATGAATTGCATCGCACCTTCACCACATATGAAATGAGAATGGGAGAAGCAGATACCACCAAGAGAGAAGCTACATTCAAAGTAGCCAGAAAGGAAAAGATTGAAGCATCTACATCTAAATTTGAGGAGATTGAATAAGAAGAATCCAACTTCATTAGAATATTTAGAAGAGGATTTGGAAAATATAGAGGTAAGCTACCTTTAAATGCTTTAACTATGGTAAAATAAGTCATTTTGCTTCTAAATGCCTTATGAAGAAAAGGATAACTATGAGAAAATAGTGGATAGTAATAGGAAGAAACCCTTCTTCCAAAGGAAAGAGAACTTATTTATGAATAAGAAGAGTCTACACACAAGAAGAAAGTGGTTCATCTAATGTGAGTGATAGCTCAGATGATGAACATGATCATGCCTATGTGGTTGAGGGAAATGAATCTTTATCCATGGTAAAATATTTTATCGATCAAGAAGGAGAAGTGATTGAAACTATCAATAAAGAAGGAGAAGTGGACCTAGAAGGTGAACTCATGTGTGTTTTAGATGAGATTGATAGCTTGAGGAATAAGTACAAAAAATAGAAAAACCTTGTGATGGCACCTCCAAATTTTGCAAGTTTGAAGTGCCTACGCCCTTTTAGTGTGACGATAGGTTTGCATCATGTTGAATATGCCTCGTAGCTCATGTTCACCGATTAATATTTTAAAACATGGTATGGTAGGATGTTTCTTGATACATATGGTAGTGCACCTGTTCAGTTTTACTCCTCTCGGATGAGTTCTAATGGGCTATTTAATGCATTTCTAACTGCAATAGGGCCAAATTTGGTGTTATGAAAAGGTTCAAATTTAAAACTTTTAAGGGAAACCCATTTCTTGTTTTGGTCTAAAATATCTCTAGATCCAATTTCATCGAGAACGAAGGCCATTTGATACATTATTTTAATGTATTGCAATTGCAATGAACATGTCCAACAGGCCAGTTTACAAAGGAAGTACCTAAATTTTGATGGTTGGGTGAGATTTGATTTAAAAATCATGTTTTAAATAATTGATTATGGCCACAAACAAAATCCCTTAGCTCCAAGGGTCTCTGTTTGCACGCAATGAAATTTCTTTGTTTGGCCTACAGGCGAAATTAAAATTCGTCCATTTTCTAATGTTTTCAAATGTTAATATTTAAAATATTGTGCAAAATTGAAAAAGGCATTTAGGGAAAAATAAAATACAATTTCAAATGTTTATGAGGAAAACAAGAAAAATTCTTGATTCCTATTAGCTAAGACACAAAATCTATCGCCCAATGTTTTGGATTGAGAAGCAAATACAAATCAATGATGCTTTGTGGTGGAGCGAAGGTACTTCATTGGAAAATTTATTTAATGTTTCCTTGCAGTGGGAAGGTTTAGTAATTTTTCCAAGTCTCCATCGCTCATCGCTCGAATGGATGGCTATTCATTTTTCAAGACAGTGATGCATTCTTTCCAACGATGGGAGTTCATTGGCATATAATGAATGTTTCATTGAAAATGGGGCAATTTTAAATATTAGCTTCTAATTGGCTAAGGTTCATGGGAAAGCATCAAAGTCAAATTGATTAAAGCAAGTATTTGAAGACAAAACTTTAAAACTTTATAAGATTGTATAAATCAACAATATCGCTCATTTCCCTTTCACGCACGGTGCTAAAAACAAAACAACGATGAGTGATGGCCTTTGTCCTATCGATCATCACCGATTTACAGGTTCTTCTTCCCTGCATAATAGTGATGGTATAAATCTAGGAATAAATTTTCATTTAGAGGCACAAGAGCAGCATTTGGGGTAAATATAGAAATATTTTCAAAAGTTCGTTGTTAAGCAAGTTTTATTTCTTGCTTCTCATTGGCTAAAAAACTTCACGGTATTTCTCAGGCATCGCATATCGCTAGTTGAAGTGAGCAAAAAAATTTAAAAACAGTGATGGATTGACGTTTAGCAATGGATGTTGATTGGGCAAAGGCATTGATATATTAGATGAGGCACCTGAAATCACGTTTTTGTGCATAGAGCTAGATTTTTGGGTGTTAAAATGAATGTTTTTCTATTGTTTTCACCTCCAAATCATGGCCAACAATATTCCTCATGCTTGGGTAGCATTTTTAGCAATTTTTGAGTTGTTTTGAAGTGCCCATAGATGTTGTAAACACCCAGAATGGCTGAAAACGCCTCCATGGCTTTTTAGAAGCCTTAACTATATCAAAAAACTTTGCCTACAACTTCAAAAGTGTGTTGATATTTCTTTATGTGCTTCTAGGGTAGATCATGAGACCATTTTGAACAAGGGAGTTATCAAATTGGTATGAGCAGAGGAAAGTGGGTCAGTTGCAAGCAAATTACACAGATAAAAAGATTTAAAACTAACTGTTTGACAAAATGTCAAACTGTATGCAAATTGAAATGAGGGCCTCAGATGGGATAAAATGCATGATTCAAATCATTTATTTAAATGTCCACAATACTTGAAAAATTAACTTACAGAGTGAAACGAAATATCAGAGGGTTAAAATGCAAGTTGGAAAAGCATTTTTAATAGCTAGGTAAATGGGTTTTTACCCAGAAGTAAATATTTTTCACTGTTAACTGAAAATGGAGCTGGAAAATGGGTTTTTACAATCAGGTAAAGATTTGCATTTTCAAGTGGAGACAAGTTGAAGAGAGGGAAAATGAAGAGTAAAAAGGAATTTTCTAAATTCCAATTTGTTGTTGATCAGGGGTGCAGAAGTATGCCATGTGTCACTATGGATTTAATTTTAGGTCTTCTCCAGTTTCTTCTCATTTCTCTTAAATGAAGTTGTTTCATTGAAAAAGGGATTCAATTTCTAGAAGTTCACAAAGAGGAAAAGAGGCTCTATATAGAAGGGATTACAGTCTAAGTTAGATGAAGGCATGTAGTTGTAAGTCATCAATTCATGGTATTTTTTTGTTTTGTAATGAGCTTAATTGAATATAAAATTGTTGTGTAGTTGTCTCCAAATCTGAAGTATAATGTTCTTTGACATAAATAATCAAGGGTTATTATTTTTTTCTAGCACACTTGTTGCTGTGAATTATTTTGGTAATTTCCTTCTATTCAAGGAACAAGAGGGTGGGTGCATGAAGTTGGGTAGCAATTTTGTGGCCACTTTCTAAAAAAAGTTTGAAAATGCTATAATGCGAGTGCATTATAACATGCTCGCATTATAGCACGTTAAAAGAAAAAAAAAGTGAGTCTTCATTTTCACTTCAACTGTTTTCTTCTTCTGCCTGCAGCCAAAACCCCCAACTTTCGTGCTCGCATTCTAGGAGGAGGTATTGGGCACAAATATTCAACAAGAGTTGATATTTCTTTGCAAGGATGGTGCCACGACGACGAAGAGGTGGGAGAGGTAAGTGTTGTTTGTTGTTTGTTTTGAATTTCTTCATTTTAGGTTATATTTGATATATAAATTTTTGAATTTGTAGGAGATGCAAATGAACCCACAAACCCACAAAATCCTCAACAAGAAGAGCAACCAAATCCTGAAGAACAAAACCCTCAACAAGAAAATCAACCTCAACAACAACTTCCTCCACCAATCCCTCAACACCCTCCTAACACTCAAGAAAAATTAATGAGTGAGATTGAGAACAACAAAAAAAATTGAGGATTTTATTAGTAGGTTGAGTGATCCAAATGGTTCAACCAAAGAAAGAATGAGCCTCGCAAATTTATTGAAAGATATGTTAAAAAATTTAGATTCAATTAGCAAACAAATAACTAGATGGCAAGATAGGAGGCAGGCCGCTAGGGCATATTATGCAGATAAACTATCATATAAACAAGTAAAGGATTTAAAAATTACAAAAGGTGATTTATGCTCATTATTCACTAACCCACGCACAAATCAAAATATTAGCCTCAATGCGAAGAGGTTTCCTATTCATTGGTGCCACCACCAAGAGATTAGGAACCAATTTTATGATAGGTGGTACATGGTCTTTGATGACCGACCATGCAACAATTGTGAAGTCCCCCAGTATTTTCTTAGGAAACTATACAGTGATTTCATATTGAACAAAATCCCAAATTATTTTGATATGAGGGACTTCTAGGGGAGAGGTGGGGGGTCAGCTCAAGATAGGCACTATGCACAGCCGAATCCTATGTGGCAAGGGAGACAAGCTCTCGCTAGGCCGCCTCGTGAGCATGTTGTTATGTTTGTCATCGCGAAGGAGAGTGCCAACGTAGAGACATTGCAGGTGATTAGCACTTTGACCCAGGGTGTCATCCATCATACTATCCCTATTCTATAGCGCCATCTAGGGGAGTCTTCGAGTGGTGGCCTTCGAACCCATGTGTGTCAATCTTGCAGGGAAACTTGTTTATATGACCCCACCAGCACTCAGGAGGCTATTGTGGAGGATTTGTATGAAGCTACAAAGATGGAGAGGGTGACTAGAATTTTGCATGATGCGTATGGAATTCATACTCAGGTAAAAGTTAGCATGTTCATTGAATTTAATTTATTAAATTTCGGTTTTGAAATGCAATATTAACTAATTTATTTTTATGATTTTTATAAAATTGTAGGGTCACAATGTTGAGACTAGATACACCGGCCCTCCACCTACTTATTTCTGCATTACACCTATCGGCGGGGTATGTAACTAGTAAACAATTATAAATTTATTACATGTTAATAGCATTGTTTTACGAATGGTATTTTAATATGTGATTTTGGATGTTGAACATTGGTAATATTGGAGGTTTCGAGGGAACACCTCCTAGTGCCAGGGATTTACTCAAACCTTCACTAGGTAATAGAATAAATATTTTAACTAATGAATTATACTTAATAGAGTTGTGTATTTTATATTCATATCATTGGTTACATTGCATTGCACATCATTCAAACTCAAAGCATTACTTGCATTCCATAACTAATAACTAGATGTTGATAGATGACAAAAATTTCAACTACAATATAGTTGTTTAGAAAGTCAACATAAGCAAAGTGATGCAATTTCTTCACATGGAGGCATGTGCTTGCAAGGGTGCACCTGCGACGACAAACTATGGATGCTTGGAAAAAATCTATGAAATCATAATAGTAAGCAATAGCATAGACAAGGCAATTAGTAGTTTCAAAAAATGCCTCGAAGTAAATGTGGTCTCAGGGTGATGGAATTCCATTCCATCACCATGAGACCACATTTCTTCGAGGCATTTCTTCAAAATGCTCACCACCTTTTCTATGATACCATTTTTCATACATGTGCACCAAAGCATTTTATCAAACTACTCGTGCTTCCTTGCTGCCTATGGCTAAAAGCCCAAAATAGGTGCCTAACAAACTATGGATGCTTGAAAAAATATCTATCAAAGCATAATAGTAAGCAATAATACCATAGAGAAGGCAATTAAATTTTTGAAAAAATGTCTGAAAGAAATGCGTTCTTATGGTGATGGAATGCCATGACGTGCATTTGTTTGTAATGGCATTCCATCACCATGAGACCCCATTTCTTTTGAGGCATTTTTTCAAATAGTTTACTACCTTCTCTATGCCACCATAGTTATCGTACATATCTATGAAAACATTTAATCAAACGATTCAATGGCTTGTTGCTATGGGTAAAATCCTAAAAACACATCCTTTCGAAAAAGATATGGATAGGGAAAATAGTAAGCATGATAATCAGAAATATATAGTTTAATAAGTACTCAAAATTTTGTTCATTAGATCTCATACACTATAAGTCATGACATGGATTGCTATTGTAACATTTTGTGATTAAATAATTTTTTTTCTTTTTTTCAAATGTTGGTTGTGGAAACACCTCCAAATGTTACGAGGGCAATGGATATCGGTGTTTCATCCACTATACAATCCTTGATGGCTCTAACATGGGAGGTATGAGGCAAATTACTAAATTAGATGTTAGTTCGAGTGAAAAATCAAACCAAATTATTGATTCGTAGTCTAATTTCTATTTGGATGGTTTATATAGGGCTTGAGCACGCCTCAGCATCGACGTGCAAATATTTCCCTCATGGAGAGTGATCGTGAGATGGCCGTAAGTGATTATTTTTTTAAATATATCATTTTTTATAATGTAATTTCTATATATTAATGTATTTACTTCTTATTGTAATAGTTAAAACTTCACCAAGAACTTAATAGTAGTAGGAGGAGGAGCAAGAGCACTCCTCGAGTGTAGCAGAAATGAGTGACAAACCTATCACCATTCGATCGACTAGCAAAGGGAAAGAGTTTATTTCAAGAGCCTGGAGAGCAATGACTTTTGATTCCAGAGCCCTTTGTTGTATTCCTACATGACAATTTTGTACATATTTTATATTGGATATATTTGACATTGTATGCCTATATGGCTATTTTGTACCTATATTTTATACTTATATCAACATATATTGATGTATGCGTACATGGCTATTTGATTAATACAAATATTTTTTATCGATGGTGTCCTTATTTGCATGTTATAAATTCATGGTTCAATAGATATGAGTTATGTGTATTCAAGTGTATACTTTACAACACACATGTATACTTTGTGACTTACGTGTGTTCCAATGTATACTTTGCGACTTATGCATTTTGATGCGTATACCTTGTATTCATGCATATACTTTGTATTAAGTCAAGTGTATACTATGTATTTGTGTGTATAATTCAAGGCATATGTGTTTGTGACTACTTGTGCTTCCTTTATTCACATGCACATGCTTGACTTATTCACGTGTATACTTATTAATTTGTAGAGTTAAGCATTCGGGGCTGTCCGGAGCTTAAGGAGTTGCCAGATTTTACAGGTCTAAGTTGGCTCGAAAGGATTGTAATTGATGAACGTGGGAAGTCAGAATATCTTAAATTGCATCGTTGTCGAAATTTGAAAAGTGTGTCAGTTAACTCTAAGATTAGATGGTTGACTATTAGAGGGTGTCCTCAGCTTGAGGAGTTGCCAAATCTTTCCCGAGTGATCGACATGGAGAAAATTGAGATTTACCAGTGTGCGAAGATACAGCACATTAGCCTGCCAACAACACTCATCAGTTTGTCTGTACAAACCTGCAAAGATTTGCTAACAGTAGTAGAAACCGATGATCTTCTGGAGCTTAGAAAGCTGATTATTAGTAATTGTCCTGAGCTCGAAGAGTTCCCAAGTCTTTCCAGAATGAGCTGCTTGGAGCAACTTGTGATTGACTCTTGTGAGAAGTTGCAGAACATAGCAGGTATTGAAGAGTTTCATGCATCAGAATATATGAAACTTAGTTATTGCAGCAGTGCACTAATACGGAATTGCATTCACAAGTTGAGGGTAATGATTTCACCTTTTAACAGGCAATCAAAAAATATTATTTTTAACGCAAGCTTTCTTTTATTTCGTTATTGACCTTCGGCTTTGTCTTGTCATTTGTCCTTACAAGATACTCTATATTTTTGTTAAGTTGTATTTTGAGTGATCTGTAAACGAAAAGAATTTACGGTGGATGAAC
>VDFB02315230.1:0-12356 GCA_007258455.2 Sequoia sempervirens | reverse complement strand
GGGAAAGGGTGAAAATTAGTATAAAAGTGTTACTCGTTAATCAAGAAAAATTTGGGTGTCTGTAGAACATATAGCAAGTATTTGGCTTATAGGCTCTAAGATATAATTATATTTTATATAGACAATGAACTAATGGAATATATAAGAGTTGACACTATGAAGGATTTGATAAAACATACATTAAATATGTGAAGAAAATAATAATAACGCATTAAGATATATAAAACAGCCAAGTCACAAATTACTTGTATATTATGCTCATTGCAACACTTTGAGGAATCAATTATTCTAATCGATCATAAAGATAAATTATATTATTCACGATACATTACACTTGGTAATTCAATACAATATAATATCTTTCTAAAGATAAAAACTACTACCCCATACATGTTGGGTAAATACATTTACTCCTAATTTAGCAAATTGGATACTTATGAGGAATATGCACCCAAATACAATACCAACTAATGCCTAATACATGTATTAGAATGGAGCTTGCTATTATAATGGAAACGATATTAGTTAACTAGATAATCACTAAAATCATATTCATATAAGTGTGCAACACATTTATTTGTTGACGCTTTGAGGTAGTCTAAGATTCAGAAATATTCATGCTCTCTTCAAGTATTTGAACTCCTGCATACCTGTATATAGTGCATTAGAAATTTTTCAAAAAATATAATATCCTTAATCATTAAAAAATAATAGAACCTAAAAAAATTACCTTCCAAGCATCATGATAGTGGCTTGTGGATTTGTTCCAGGGCTATCCTTGAAAATTGAAAAGTCTACAACCCTTAGACTTTCAACACCTTTCACATGAAAGCTTTTGTCAGTCACAAAACCAGCCTCACACCCTCCGTGGTAATGCCAAAAGGTCAATACATTTTCCATGCAAAAATTTCCCAAGGCTTTATCATCTAATGTATTTTGTGGTAATTCAGGCCCTATGAACCGAATAGTGCCATTAAATGCAAATTCTTGAATAGGAATGGTCTTGATAAGATTTGACAATTTCCTAGCAGCAACAATACATTCGTGTAGATCAAAAGGGTGAGAAAAGCAGTTATATCTTACAAGGGGAGTATCTAGGGGGTTCCTACTGGTAAGTCGAAGCTCACCCCTTGATAAGGGAAAAGCCACCTTGCTAAAAATAAGTCCCATATATTTATATTTTGAGGCACCCTCTTGATCAAAATAGCTAACAGACTCAATGTAGACTTGTGAATAGTCTGCTATACCCACTACTTGTACTTGAGCAAATTCAAGCGGTTTAGATGACTCAATAGTGACTGATGTACGTGGTGGATCTTGAATGCCCTTGCCCACTGATTGTAAATCTAAAAATATAGTAATATTATATTCTTCAAGTTGATCTGAGGGACCGATTCCACTTAACAAGAGAAGTTGGGGACTCCCTATGCTCCCTGCCGACAAAATTACCTCACTTTGAGGTGACAAATAATCGGTAGAAACTTGATAAAGTTGACCATCATTATTACTCATGAACTCAACACCAGTAGCTTTTAATTTTCCTGCAACATGATTATGTAATGAATGTTAGAATTCCATTTTAATTTGAAATATTGTACAATCAAACCAATTTACCATTTATATTTTTTGAAAAAGAAGAGAGAAAACATATTTAGGAAAAAAAAAAAAATTAAAATAATTACAAGAGAAACGTCATTCGAAATAGCCTCAGTAGAAGAGAATAACTATTCTACTTAATATATATTTTGAGAGAGATATATGGAAAAATAATTTCGATAACAAAACATCATTAATTTACATGTTTTATGTGATATTTTCAGATAAAAATTAAATGGATAAACCTATGAATTTTAGCTTCGCCTTAAAAAATCAATCTAACAAGATATAAAATGCAGGAGATCAGAATAACTTCAAGCTCTCTGGAATGAATGCACATCTTCCGATTGAACTAAAGTACAAACAAACTGGTCGAAACTACTTGTTACGTAAACTAAAAGGATTGAAAATTCGAATAGGCTTCAGGGGATTTTAAGCTTTCAAATAAGCCCCTGCACGATTACGATTGTTTGTCAATTTTGTTTATGCAAAATTCGTCAGGATAGACAGTTAATGCCAATTAACGCCAACGAAAAGTATCGGTCATATAATTATATATATATATGAAATTTCTTTTGGAAACAAGAAAAATATGAATATGAAAATACCTGATGAGGAATCGAGGAGGATTCTGGTGGCTGTAGCATTAAGAAGAACTACGATGTTATCTGGATTTGCCTTTCGGAGAAGATCTGCAGCGGTGTGTCTCGTTCCACTGCTGTTAAAAATTGAAGCACTAATCTTGGTGCCCTCCAAATGATCTAAAGTATATTCATTGTAAGGAAGCACTCCAGCTTCCAAAAGTGCAGCCTTGAAGGCAGAATTCCAACGAAAAAGTTTGTCCGGTATGAAGGCAATACTTTCCTCCACCCATTTATAAGACTCATTTACAAGTTGCTCATCCCACTCCATCTCCCGAATGAATTCCGAGCTTGCCCTGCTGTAGAAGCCACCGTTGATGGCAGTTCCGCCCCCAAGAACTCTTCCCCTTACCAACTGTACATTCTCATCTGACACAAATCCCTCAGCTACATAAGGAAATTCGCTGGGAGCCCCAAGAATCTTGAAAAGGCCATTCTTGTCTTCGACGTCAGGATTTCCATAAGGAGAGTCTCCCCTTTCCAATAGCAAAACAGAAAAGTGCTCTGACAGTGTTGCTGCCAGAGGGCAACCTGCTGTACCTCCTCCAACCACAATGTAATCAAATGTTCTTGCAGTTGCCACTCGACCGTCTACCGTCATAAACGGATGCGGATACTCTGCAAACATCACGCACAAGAAGTCCGACATCAATGTTATATGCCAATGAGAAATGATTCAATTTTTAATCTGCCTCTCTCTAATAGAAAATATTGATTTGAAACAAAAGATTGAAGGAATGTAGTCACCCAAATTCTGTTTCGCTACAGCTGACCAGTAAAGCTGCTGAAGATTTGTAAAAATTAGCAGGCATGAATGAAGAAAGAATAGAATCTCCATACTCACTAGTCGATCTCTTGTATAGATTTGAAATTGAAATCGATTTAGCTGCATTTATAGCTTCGCTTCTTCTAATCGTGATTTCATTGAACTCGAGTTTTAGATAATCATAAATTGTGAATAAACCTAGCAGATAAATAAATGTACAGCATAAACTAACTTCCGTCTGACCTTATCCATTCATTTATATTTAGTTTTCGGTGAAAGGGATATTGTTTTATGAGGAAATTGAAAGGTGAGAAATAATTACAAAATGGAGTCCATTTAATAAACTCCATTTCACACATTCATTTATTTATTTTCTATTTTCTATTGACCTTTTTTGCCTACTTTCCCATGGGTGGCATATGTTTTTTCCGGTTACCTTTCTTTATCAAAATAGGATATACTTTGCACCTAATTTTTGAAAGTGAGTTGTGTAGGCTAACTTTGTTTGATCTAATCCATCCATTTGTAGTGAACGCATCAAATAGCTTTCCGCGAAAGGGATATTATTTTATGAGGACATGGAAAGGCGAGAATAATGACAATATGGAGTGGTTTGAATAAACTTCATTTCACACATTTATTTATTAGTTTTTGTCAAGGTAGGAATATTTGTGCATGCATTGCACTCAATTTTTTTCATTAGTTTAATCAATCATCACATAAAATTAAAAAAAATAGGAAAAATTCTATAATCTATATTTAGTTTTTGTATTTTAAATAATTGTAAAAATTTCATTATCTTTTTTCATTGGTTCATCTTAAGAACTGTGAGTCCAAAATTCAATTTAAAAAATAAATTATATCTATATTTAGCTAATTCATTGAATCAAATGCCAACTATATTAATTGCTTGAATGACATGAGCACTGTTGTATATGTGATACGTTTTGGCATTATTGTGCACTTTTTATTGGTTGATTTTTATTTTTTATTTTTTTATATTGAACAAAGCGATTTAAATTACAAGAACATAGCTACAAAAGTAGCTGGAGTAAATAGTGATACAACAAAAGAATAGTCTCATATCTGAGCCACAAGGCTACACTAACGACTCTTACATAAACTGCACATCATATCTAACCAGGCTGAGTTTACTGTCAAGCTAAAATTGCATAACTTGATCTTTGATATGCTGTAGACGGTACTTGACCCGCTCATCCTTTTTGTACAAGACTTTAAACTGCGAGAAAAAACAAGCCACCTGAAGAAATATATCAGAGTAAAGCCTTACAACACCAGTCAGAAGATAATAGTCGTCAGAAGACATAGCAACACATCTGTTATTCCATATATTTCTTAAAATAACCTGTTGAATAGAATCTACAATCCCATCGTTTTGCATACCAAGGCTGAGAATAGCTTCTTTCCAGTTCAATGCATGATTAAAATTGATGGGAAACGTATAAAAACAACAAGCCATTGTTTCTTAGCATGAAAACAGTTCGAAAAGATATGTTTCAAACTTTCAATATTATGAAAAAAAGGATAGCTAACTGGTTGGACCATAATACATCTCAATCTATCTCCCATATGTAGTTTGCAATGTAATATTTTCCAAACCGACACCTTTGTATTAAATCCGGATTTAGATTTCCATATTTGAGCGCTCATTTTAGACCAAAACATGGAGCTAAATTTGAGCGCTCGTGTTAGTCAAAAGGACATAGTCAATTTGAAATTAAATATGTATGTACGGTAAAACAATTTCATTAAATTTGAGAATGAAGGATTTTAATTTTATGTTGATTAAAGAATTAAAATTTGTACAAATATATGATTTCTTCAATTAACTATCAAGCAAATATTTATACAATGTACTAAGATATGTAACATAATTAGAGAGTTTCTAGACTATGTAAATATCTTCTTATGTTATTATCGCCAACCGAAGTGGTTCTTTTGTCATGAAGCATTACAACCCCTAATAAATAATTATATGATTCAAGTTTGTATGTAGTTGTAAGACATAATGTTAATGCAATAGCGACTTTTGGACCATAGAGCATGGCCTACCATCTACTTGGTTGTTTGCATGAAAAATATTTGATATTTATAAATAATAATAATTAATATGTAATGTGGTACTTCCTCCTTGATCTTTGATGCTGGGAGTAGTTTTGAGCATGAGTGTTTATTGTAGGTTTCGAGTACTCAATTGTATGATCTTGATTTCTATAAAAAATAGACGGTTAGACTATGTCTACTAATGTCGCCCCTTTGGTAGAAGTTATTTGCAATGCGTTACAAGCTCAATGTTGATGCTATACAGTTCTTGAGGGGGATAACATACATCGTACATGATGATATATTTTTATTACACTATGGTTCTTGCAAAAAAAATAATACAAATTCTAGTATCACTATTACTTTATTGTTTGTGCCTATCGAAGTCCTTACCATGCATTTTCCATCTAATTTACAAATCACTACTAGTTACCTAATCAACACAAATACATGTCTTTTATATTTTACATTCAATTCCTTTGACTACCATGACCTTAGTTATTCTTGGAATCACCATTGGAATCTCTGTACCTATTGGCTCATACAAGTCATCTACTTACTCTTCTATCAATTTTCAATCCCACTTGTATTCTATGCGTCTAACTATAAACAAATCAACCTACCATATTGGGTAGCTACATGAAGAACATATCTCCCTTTCTACTTCATCTAGCTAACTCGTTGTCCTACCATATTCTAAATGCTCTAGTAGTATTTCTCATTCTTTCCACCCCCTTATCGACTAGAGTTTTAAACTACGAAGGTTTAGAAATTAGAATGGAAAAGGATACCAATAAATCTATGTATCTAATTTTAGTATTCATTGTATCAATTTTCCTTTTTAAGATGTATGATTAGAAAATATTTTCATATGGTCCCTAAGGGAAACTACATTGAATTGGTTCTTCTACATTCCTTATGATTCCATTAATTCATTTCAATAAATAACAAATCAATTTCTATCACTTCTAGGATAATATTAGACCCCAAGTTTCATTTACTAACTTGTTTCAATATATGCAAGTGTAGCATCATAAATTGTACTCGCTTTTAGGTGATAGTACAATTGCATCCTTAGTTTGGACCTACTTTAGTGACCCTTGCATTAATGTATTTCAAAATTCCCTAATCAGGCCCTAATTTTCTAAATTATGCATCTCTTGGCCCATTTTATCATTTTTCAAGAAATTGAAATTGGAAAACAAATTCATAAATTTGATACTTTGTCTGCGACTCCTTAATTCCTAAAAGATAGCTCTAGGACACTGGTGCCTAGGGTTCCCATGGCCACTTATTTTCGCTCCACATTAAAATATGTTGAAGGCGACACTTTGTTATTTGAATTTCAAATATCCATTGTCAACTATCAAGATTAACTTTTTTGGAAATTGGACTAATAGCCTATAAATACCTAGTATTTTCACCATTGGAAAACTAATTGGAACAATTGAGAAAGAGAAGAAGAAAGAGATCGCTACATTTTTCCAAATACATGTGACTACAAGTTGTTAAGCATATTTTTATATTTTTGAATCTTTGTTTCAATGATTGGATTTTTATGAAAATCGAAGGACATGATGGAATCTAGGTTTCGAAAGTGCTCTTAGTAACTTTTTACAAACTAATGACTTATTTTCAAAGGTTTCTCATCTTCAAGCTCCATTCTACTTGCTACCTAAAGTGAGGTATCACTTTTTTTCAGATTTCTTAAGGGATTTGCACTTTCTCTTACGGAGATATTGTCATTATCATATATGAATCCTACTATAATGTACTTGAACAGGTTTTTATGCATTTCCAATCATTAAAACCTTAGATGCACTTAAGGTTAAGAGAACACAACTTTTATCTATCAAATCATTGGTTATTTGTGAAGGTAGAAATATCAAAACAGGGATTTCACTAAGGAAAACTCCTACATAGCCACCCCACCATTTCTTTTGTAGATTTATTGTAGGTCCAAATCTAAAGAAAAAAGTTTGGAGATAAAGAATTAAAGAGAACAAGTAGAATTAGAGACAAAAAATTTCAAATCCGTAACAAGCCTACAAGGACATAAGCACCCTAGGTGCCTTAATCTTGCCAAAAAGTCCTCAAATTTATAGGATAGGTGCATAGAACTCAAACTTTCTTGGATCTAGTGTCATTTTTTTCTTTACATTTTTTCTCCATTACCAAAATCTTGCATTTTCATATTGGGAAACATATAGTTTAAACAGGTTAATACAAGAAATTAAATTCCAATCAATTTCCAAGGCTCAAAAGGATTAGGTCCAAGGATGATTGACTCACCCATGTGGTTGCAAGTCAATCTAATCTCCTTGTTGATTTTTATCGTAATGTTCTCTTGAGATAAGATTGATGTTAGCATTTTATGCATTAGGTGTAGGATCCTTTTCATCAAAACATTTTGGCGAACCCAATATTTGAACATTATTGTAGATCTTCTAGTTTTTTAGCATCATTTAGACCTAAAATAGGATTCATTTTTCAAAATTTTATAAATTTTAGTCTTTTTTTTTTGCAAAAAAATATACTTGCATTTGATAGAAATAGTAACACTTTTTTCTTAATTTTGTTTAAATTTGTGAAAAAATGTTGCATTTTAGTCTTGGAAACTATCCTATATTTAGGTGAATTATAATCATGACATAATTGGGACAAATTACCTTTCATTTAAAAAAAATAAAAAACCTTAGGTTGTTCTACCACATTACAAGATAAGAAAAATCACAAAATAAAAATAAATTTAATTCAAAACCTAGGTTTTCACACTGTTACAAAAACATTTCCTGACACTGGTACCTCTAAAATTGAAATATCATACAAAATCCACGTAGGGAATAGGCGTCTTGGGTGACCTATTCTTACTAAATCTATCTCAAATTTGTGGAGCAGAATCATATCTGTTATGAATTTGCAAATCTAGAGTCTTATTTCAAGATGCTTTTCTGTAACATGTCTGTAAGTATGTTTTTAGTCCCAAATTTCCTTAACATGCGTATTTAAACCTAAATTATAATTCATGCTTGATGATTAATACTGGAGAGAGCATAGCCATATGATCATGTAAAATATATTTTGATAAGTATATTATATACCTATGAACCCCTTTAGTTATGATGACTTGGCTATATTAGATGAGTCCCTTGAGGGCTTCATCTCACCTGTAGATCATCTAGAAAACCTTCTAACAATATAGTACACCAAAGAATAATTAATGCAATCATACATCAACTCATCATGTATCCACTCATGTAACAATCTCAAATCCAAACCAAACCCCTTCTTTTCATAGGACAACCTCTAGACAACCAAAAAACCTTCAAGTCGAGTATATTCAACTATGCAAGGAAATCAACCCAACGTAATTATGCAAGTAATGTATCACAAAAAAAATAGTATCATGATGAACTGTTGATACATATAGCATAAGGAATAACACAAAACCAAGAAAAACACAAGCCATGCCATCATCGATACCACTGCCACAGCCAAATGATGTAGTAGTTGTGCTCTAGAGTATGAATTCTACTAATGTGGATATTATTTATCAACAAAGTGAATTACCCACTTTCGAAACTCAAAAATAAAATGATGGTATAATGATAATGGTTGTTATTAACACGAATAAATTATGCATACCATTAATAACAATGGTTTAGGACTTAATGTTTGTAGTTTCCACCTTTTGGATAAAATTGGAGCAGACAATATTTTAATCCAACCCGATGCTTTGTCTATCTATGTTTTTGATAATGTGGGAAGACAACCACTTTGTGTGATAACATTTATCATTAATCTTTTCCTTCATGTTTCGTAAACTCCCATCAATGTCATGCCTCATAATATTTTGTATAATCTTCTTTTGGTTAGACCATGGATTCATGAGATGAAAGGTGCATGCCTTGAATGATTCACCATTTAATTAAATACTCATACAAAAATAATATTTACATGGTAGAATTTGATCCTAAATCTAATATTTTTTTACGTATTGAAACTAGAATGAAGAGTCCTTTTAGAAAATTGATACCAAATCCAACAGAGGAACCTATATAAATTGAATATAAGATGAGTGTATTTCATCTATGAAAAAGTTGTTGGATGATTATTAAGGATCACTAGATTTCATACCTGCATCTATGGGAGAATAAAAGATTTGACCATCAAAAAAAGAGAAAGAATTTGTGGTAGTATCATCGCAACTTATCACCGAAACATTAGAACACCAGATTCCACAAGTTCTAGCAATGAGAAAATCACAAGCTACACATCCAATTGCGATGAAACTCATTATGAGAATCAACCTTGCTCAAAATAAATGGAAGAGACTGTTTATGGAAGAAGGTATCAAATCTTGAAACATTTTAGCTATAATTGAAATAGATGTTGTGCAAAAGAACAAGGTGTTTGTGTCCCTATAGAGCTTAATGTGCTAGAAACAACAAGGGGTCGTGGGTATTATCCTTCAAAGATAACAAAAGCATAAAAAATACCTTCACTTAATGTCAATTCCATCACAAAAGATTCTCCTAGGAAAATTTTAAACTTAGTGCACCCTGAAATGATAAGACACTACATGTGATGGTGAACTTTCAAAATGATGAGCCTCTATTAGAATGTTTGGGTATGTATGACACTTTACCTAGCCATCACCCTAATTATTGATTTTCCTATTGTTTGAATGCTAAAGTATACTTTGGGAAATAATCATAATTATGTGATGGTGAACAGGATGAATCTCAAATAATTCATGATGTTCTAGATTGTAATGCATTACTTCTGGGAGGCACCATAAACATACCAATGGACCCATCTAATTAGCAGATGGTGGTTCGAATTGGAAACTTTTATGATGACGAAAAGGAATATCATGCAACATTTTTATATACTTGCCTAGAAAATTCTTGGACTTATTCAGACATGTCAATTATTGACCCTAAGATAGTCACACAGGACATTGTTTTAGAAAAGGATTCTAAAACCATTAGAGAAAAGATATGCAAGATGAATCCTAAAGTGGATTTATTAATTAAGGTTGAGATTGAAACTGTTTTATAAGCTGGTTTCATCTGCCCTATTTATTATTCACCTTGGATATCTAATATTGTTGTTGTGGTGAAACACTATAATAAAATTAAAATGTGTAAAAAAAATTGTGATCTTTGTCGATCATGAAAGCTTGCACTTCTCCCAAACAACCTTATAGGGAATTTAGTGAGTGGGGGACCTAAATGTGCCTCACTGAATAACCTCCAATATTTTTATAGAAGTTATCTCTTCTTTGGTATTTGGGGAAAAGGGAGAAGGAAACGTAGAGAGGTAAACTTGATTGCGGCGATGCGCCAAAGATTTTACAATATTTCAAAAACTCTAACAAACTCTATTTTCCGATAAAGTGAACATAGAGATATCAGGCCCACCTCCCATTAAAGGGGTAAATACTTAGAAATATAGGATACTTAAACAATTGTTATGATTGTTCAAATATCTTCTCTATATGATTCAAGCGGGTAGTAGACGTCCAGTGGTACAGGGTCATTGACAGATGCCATGAGCATACCTTATCTCTCTCCCTGAGAGGCTGTTTCTAGAAACCCAAGAAGATCCTACATCGACTTAAGAGAGTACATGGTGAGTATCTTCACAAGATGATCCTATTGCATTACACTCATATTAATTGACGACCAATAGGACTTTAGGCTTCTACAATAATGGTTTGTAGTGGAGGTACACTTAAGAACACCATGACATATGACCAGCGCAAGACCAAAGTCTCTAACGCATGCCCATAATCACCCAAGAATACTGAGGCACACTCTCTATGGAACAAGTGGATTGAGCTCAGCTTTGATATTTTTCTCCTTTATATATCTCACCGGATATGTGTGCTTGAGTTCAAACATTGGGGTGTACTCCCAAGTAGGCCTCCTACTGAAAATAAAAATGGAAAGCTCAATTGTTGTTATTTCTCATTACCCAAGATCACACAAGTGCACAAGGGGAAAGGATACTTTGAACAATACGATATCAGTTGACCAACACACATGTTTGCAAGTGCAGAGGACACAGTATACACTCATTTTTTTAATGCAACAATGTAAATGTTCAAATTGTATTTAAATTTTATAGCACCAAAATGAAGTGTTGCATGTTTATTTAGAAATGTTCATTTTAAACCCAAACTTAAAGGTGATAGTTGTATTTTCTTTCTAGTGCACTGAATAAAATATTCATGTTGCATCTAAATTTTAAATCACCAAAATGCAATATTAGAGTTAATTGTTCTTTTTAAAGGACCAAATCAAATGTTCAAGATTGGGTAGTTTGCAATGTAATATTTTCCAAACCGACACCTTTGTATTAAATCCGGCTTTAGATTTCCATATTTGAGCGCTCATTTTAGACCAAAACATGGAGCTAAATTTGAGCGCTCGTGTTAGTCAAAAGGACATAGTCAATTTGAAATTAAATATGTATGTACGGTAAAATAATTTCATTAAATTTGAGAATGAAGGATTTTAATTTTATGTTGATTAAAGAATTAAAACTTGTACAAATATATGATTTCTTCAATTAACTATCAAGGAAATATTTATACAATGTACTAAGATATGTAACATAATTAAAGAGTTTCTAGACTATGCAAATATCTTCTTATGTTATTATCGCCAACCGAAGTGGTTCTTTTGTCATGAAGCATTACAACCCCTAATAAATAATTATATGATTCAAGTTTGTATGTAGTTGTAAGACATAATGTTAATGCAATAGCAACTTTTGGACCATAGAGCATGGCCTACCATCTAATTGGTTGTTTGCATGAAAAATATTTGATATTTATAAATAATAATAATTAATATGTAATGTGGTACTTCCTCCTTGATCTTTGATGCTGGGAATAGTTTTGAGCATGAGTGTTTATTGTAGGTTTCAAGTACTCAATTGCATGATCTTGATTTCTATAAAAAATAGATGGTTAGACTATGTCTACTAATGTCGCCCCTTTGGTAGAAGTTATTTGCAATGCGTTACAAGCTCAATGTTGATGCTATGCAGTTCTTGAGGGGGATAACATACATCGTACATGATGATATATTTTTATTACACTATGGTTCTTGCAAAAAAAATAATACAAATTCTAGTATCACTATTACTTTATTGTTTGTGCCTATCGAAGTCCTTACCATGTATTTTCCATCTAATTTACAAATCACTACTAGTTACCTAATCAACACAAATACATGTCTTTTATATTTTAGATTCAATTCCTTTGACTACCATGA